>WYDI02030472.1:0-31197 GCA_009867235.2 Psittacus erithacus
CCTCCTTGGTGACGAAGTAGCTGGGGGTCTTCTCCATGGTGATCTGCCCCTCCAGGGTCCTGGGCATGAGGTCCCTGAGAGACAGACAGAGAAGGACACGTTAGTGCTGAATGCCCCTGGGGGGTGCTGCTGCATGCAGTGCTCCAGGATGCCCCGGGTACCAAGGGCAGGATGCTCCCAAGCCTGACACCTCCAGCCCAGAGCCCGGCTTTCCTTCCTCCTTATGTGCATTGTCTGGAGACCCATAGTGGTCTCATTCAGGAAAGCATCTAAACACACTCCTGGCTCCCCACTTCCTTTAACTGTCTGACCTAAATCCCTTTTGCCTATTCAAGGCCTCTAAGGAGCTTTTTGAGGGTGATTCCCACCTCCCTTCTTGCAGTGGCACTGTAAGAACACGACACATGTCTGCAATCCTATTGCCCTATCCCTTTAAATTCCTCCCTGCCCACATTGGGGTTTCCTGCACATTGGCTTAAATTCCCTGGAATAACAGTGAATTTCTGGAGTACCAACACTCCCTTCCTGCAGGACACGAGGGATTTTCAAGGGCCAGGATGCGAGACTTTATCTTTCGGTATTTTCAAGGTGGCAGCAAGCTGATGTCACATAAAAATGTGCAGTATCAGCCCCCTGACCTCAGCGATTTCCTTCTTCCACCCAAAGTAATCCTACACTTCGAGAAGCTCTGGAGCTGGGAGTGGGAAGGGGCTTGGGGCTCAGGTCAGGTTCCATCCTGCTCCATGGTCTCCTTGATAGTTCAAGCCCTCCTGGGCCAGGCGTTGGGTATAATTTGCTAAAGGACCATAGGATTTGGACATGGGATAACCTGAGCTTCTCCATGTTAAACAAGGCAAGCCAGGAAGGGGTAGGACCCACAGGAGCAGCTGTTTGCTGCTCCTCCTGGGTGCTCCCAGCTCCAGTCCTTGCCTGCCTCTCCACATCCCATCCCCTCGCATTCCCACTACCCCATGTATCGCTCCCAGACAGGAGCAAGCCCTTACACTGATCCACGCCATCATCATTTGGTTATACACAAACCCTTCATCCTTCCTTCCATGCTCTCAGCAGTTTCCCTCTCTGCAGCTCAGTCTCCTTCCAGCGGGGAGAGGGGAATGGGAGATGGATGAGAGGTGGCTGCAGGTTCACTGCGATGCCACCAGCAGTTCTCATGGCAACTGAGTCCCGAGGAGCAGGGACCTGCATCCCCCCATGCCCTGACCCCGTGTCTTTGACCCCGCTGTGGTTGCAGCACCGTGTGCGTGATGAACGGCTCCGCGCCTGCCTCATTGTTAGCGTCCTGCAGCAGCAACATCTGGTTTGCAAACCTCTGCAATATGCCAGCAAAATTAAACTCATCTATCAAAAAAAAGCAACAATGGAAAGCCAACAACGGCTAAAAAACACCAATAACAACCAAACCCCAGGCTGAGTCGTTACGTTACAAATGAGGCAGCGAGGATTGACCCGTCCTAAAGCAATTCTATTTGCAACCACATTAGGGAGAGGCTGAGCAAAGACGTGGATCTTTGCTGAGGCTTTCTGGGGGAAACTCCATGAATTTGGGACATTCAGGCTGGAGAAGGAATGAGCTGAGGGGTACGAGACAGCGCTCGTGCATCCTGAAGAATGTGAAGACATAAAGGCAATCACTGCTGACACTAACGTTGGCCTTTGCTGAGCAGACACTATTCTATGGTGGAATTTGCCATCACCTGATGCTTCCAAAAGTAGAAATGGTTCAGAAACAGACCGGGCAGCTCCATGGTGGATGAAATAAATCGGAGGCGATGAAATGTGAGAGTCCCTGAGCCCCTCCAGCTGACTGCTGTTTGTGCTATGATAAGTGTTGAAATCTCCGCTGTGTCTTCCCATGGAGGAGATTAACCCCTTTCGTGGCAAAGCTGCAACACAAAAGCTTTCTTCAGCGCCCAGGAATGAGCACGCAGCTCCTTTGCCAGGGCTGGCGGGCAGGGACACGCCAGCAGCCACGGGGAATGTGCTACCACAGCTTTTGGGAGATTAATTAATTACAAAGGGCATCTTTCATGGGCACAAACAGTTGCCTGGAGGCCTCCTCGGACTGATGGCATCTGGGTTTTATTGCAAAAAAGCCACTTGAAAAGACAAGAACCACAAAAATGTTTTTGGCAAGAGCAGCCACCAGCGAGCCCTGCCAGAATAAATGCATTCTGTTATTTTAGTTTTAGTAGAGCTCGGAGCTTTATTTAATTACTTAATAGGGGAGGAAGACTTTCCTCAAAGGGAGCGTTTCGGCTATGTGTGCATATTCATAGTTGGCCTTTTCCACGTCCATACTTCCCAGCAGCGGTGTCTGAAATGGTCATTCCTGTGTCTGGCCAAAGCCCCTGGAGGTAGTTCATGGGGCTGCTGCTCACTGAGGGGTTGTGGCCCCTTCGCCACCCCATTGGGCTTCATGGGCCTTCACTTTGGTAATGGAACAGTCGGATTTGTGTTCCCTTGGAGCTGCTGCACAAATCCTCCAGCACCGGTGGGAGAGGTGCAGCTGCGGGGCTGGAGGGATGGGCTGGGGGTGATGCTATGCTAGGGATGAGCACTGGGATACAGGACCAGTGATGCGCATGGAGCTGCGCTGATGCCAGTCCTTGGCATCAGCACAATAGGACATCCCAGTAACAGGCTCCCAACACTCAGACACTCCTGGTGTGGGAGCCGACCTTTATTATGGCTTGTGTATCTCTTTATGGACTGTAAGGATGCCTTTAAAAAGCTTGACTTTAAGTTTCCCAGGGCAAGCAGGGTGTGAGTTCAGGCCCTGACCTGGCGATCAGAGTCCAAGAGACAGCACCTTATCTCGAGTCCCTGTTGTTAACAATGCTGGGGAAGAAGCATCACTTTCTGTCACAAAACCAGAGTAACAAAGCAGGTTTCCCCCCTTACAAGTCTGAGCACCCTGAGCTTCTGGAAATACAGCTGGGAGGAACAGATGCAGTGCTGTGTGATGCTGGTATCATCTGCCAACAGCCCATGCTGGGTACCCACCTCAGCTTCATCAGGGGCCAGGAAATGGGTTAAACCAGCTGGTTGGCCTCAGCTGACCTTTGCTGCGGTCCCACCAGCTCGAAGCAGCAAGGAAAGCTGGTGCTTGGCGAGAAAACAAGCATTGGTTGTTCCATGAATGAGCTTTTGGGGAGGGGGCAGCCTGTTTCATGTAGGAGGAGCAGCCCCGTGCTGCTGTTTCCCATAGGGGTCATTGGATCCAGAACACTGGAGGTAAGTTTGCTGTTTGAAGTCCATCTGCTGCTTTGCTCCCAGCTGGACCAAACCATGTCCTGCCCATGACCTCCTGGGCTCCTTGGCAGCATGTGAAGCATTAAAAGCAGCTGTGGATGGACTTGCTGCAAACCCTTCCCACATAAATCTGGTCCAGGTCTCTCTGGAAGGGAGGCTGACGTTGGCAGATAAGGGCAGCTCTTTAGCAGTCCTTGTGCCATCGCAACCCAGAGTGATAAATAAAGCTGCTGTGATTACAGTGATCAGTCCCACGTTCTCTCTGGCCTTTAGTTAAACCTTCCCCTATTGTGTCCTAAGGGCAGGATTTGTCTCCTCTTAACCCCAGGAGGTGAGTTCCTTCTCCCCACCAGTCCTAGTGTGACTTCCCCACCAGAGCCCAGGTATCCGGGTTGAATGGATTGAAATGATCATCCAGAACAAGGAGTGCCAAGGCTGATGCTATGGAGAAGTGTAACCCCGTGGTGAGCACTGCCCTGTGTTGAAGCAGCACCTCAGCTGTGGGGTCTTGCTCACCCTTCTCCATCCGAGTACATGGCCAGGTCTACCTTGAGCTCACCTGCAGCAGCAGCAGTGAGTTTGTGCACTGCCTGAAATGGCAATTGCAGTACAACTGAGGAGGAAGAGGATGCAGAGAATGGGTTTGGACCAGCACTGGGGTTTGCAGCATGCAACAACACAACCCAGGGTGAATGAACAGTGAAGGACAAAGAAAGATCCCAGCAAACAGCCTGAAAGTGCAAACCACCATCAACCAAGTCCTGAGATGCAGAAAACCCACATCTGGGGGCATATGCATGGCAGTGGCAACCTGGGGATGCTGTTTGTGTCCCTGGACCCCTCCTGCATGCTGCTGGTTCATCTTGATGCTCTCCCACCCGCTTGCAGCAGCAGTGAAGGAGGAGCTGCTGCTGCTCCCTTCTCCAGCACACTGATGTTTACCCTTGTCTTTGGCCATGTTCCCACTGACCCGGCCGCAGCCCCGAAGGGGCAGGCAGGCTGGGAGCTATCTGCTGGATAAAGGATGGGAATGAAGCAGGAACGTGAAGCCGGGGTTTCACACAGTCTGTTTACACAGAGCTGGGCTTTCCCGAATGTGCTGCTGACTTCAGCTATCAGGGTTGTTCCATTACACAGCCTGCAAATTGCAGCGGGGTAATGGCACACAGCAGTAGCAGAAGGGCACTGCTTCCCTCCATGCATCCCAAAACACATTCCCTGCACAGCCGGGGCTGTGGGGCCCTTGTTGCAGCCTCCAGCTGCTTCTTCCATCTTTGCCACTAAGCTGAGCAGTGTCAAGCAATGGGATATACACAAAGAAATGGTGGAGAAGGAAAACCCCCAGGCAGATATTGGGAGCATCCACGGAGCCATGGCTCAAGATGGTAACATGGAGGCTCCTTTAATTAGTGTGACATCACATTAATGAATGTGATAACAAACACCTTAGAGCAAGCTTCAGAGCCCAAAAACCTGCCCTGTGTTACTCTTTGCCCTGCTCAGCTTAACCTAACCACAGTTTGGTTTTGCTCCACATCCAATGGCTGGGATCTGGAGCAGCAGCGGTGGGAAAGGAAGTCTCTTGTGGTGGCAAGTGCTGTTTTGAAGGAAGTGCCACTGAAGAGGTCATCGCAGGAAAAGCTCTATCAAAGATACGCTGCTCCTTC
This sequence comes from Psittacus erithacus, assembly GCA_009867235.2. Taxonomy (NCBI): domain Eukaryota; kingdom Metazoa; phylum Chordata; class Aves; order Psittaciformes; family Psittacidae; genus Psittacus; species Psittacus erithacus. The sequence goes on from WYDI02030472.1 coordinate 4,941, forward strand.
CGAGAGCCCAGCAACTGAGATCTGCAATCAGCTGTGGGACCCTGGATCCCTTTCCGGCAGGGAAGGGTCAAATCTGCTCCCAGAAATGTAACATGGATCAGGGGAGGATCGGACCCTCTCCCACCAGCAAACACCCATCCCTCATCCCGCCTTTGCACCATGAAGTGATGGCGTGGTTAAAGGTTAACAATTATCTGGGCTTTGTGTATAGGAGGAAGAAGAGAGAAAGTATATCCCTGGGAGCCGGCAATATCCAAGGCTGGAGTGAAACCCCCTCCATCAACCATGGGACAAACCAAGTGGCACCGAGCTGGGCACTGCCCTTCAGAACCACTTGTCAGCGTGTTCTGCCCCTCACTCATGTGCTGCCTTCTGTGTGTCAAGCATTAAGTGACGGGCACGATGGTGGATGCTATGGCAGGGCTGGGAGAGCAGAGCACAGAGGGAAAATGAACTGAGGAGGCTTATTTCACCTCTCACTTCTCTATAGCGATGCTGACAGAGTTTCTGTCTCCAGGAAGGGGCCAGACAGTGACAGGCGTGGAATGTAGTAGTCCTGGGGAGAAACATGAAGCTATGGGGAAACTGAGGCACAGCAAGCACTGCGATGATGCAGCCTCGCACCCCCAGAGCGATGTGCATTGCTCCCTGCAGCCACCAGCAAGTTGGCTTCTCCTCCCCCTGAATTTCTCTTTTTCTTCCAAATCACTTAAAGCAGTGATTCTGCAACAGAATTATGTAGTAAAACCCAAAACCTGCAATCACAGCACTCGCCGGTCCCTCACCCTTGTGCCCACACTCCCAGAACTGCCATTAGCACCATGTACAGGAGATACTTGAAACGAAAGATGCTCTAGCAAAAGTGATAACTTGATGCAACCAGTGGTGTGTTTGCATATATGGATTAGAATATGCTGCCAGAAGAGATGAGCGTGTCCATTCTGTGAGGCTGGTGTCTCAGCCCAGGGGCTGTGCTGCCCTGGCAGCTCTACATTTGCTTTGATGAGCTGAGGGCACGCCGGAGTTAGTTGACCCTCCTGCTTTGCCTTGCTTTAGATGTCAGGCGAAAGCATTAAATGGAAAGATGCATGTCAGGAAACTGGTGCAAATGGAAAGCAAAAACCTCCAAGCAAAGCTGAGGGAGCTGCAGAGAGAGTGGCAAAAGATCAGAGAGGTCTGGAAGGAGAAAGGAAAATCGCTCATTGTTTTGCTGGATGTAAAATCAAATCCAGCTGATGCTAAAGGACAGTGTTGCCATTGGTTTTAGAGAGGATGGACTGGGCTGAGGTTGGAGTGACGTAAGAGGCAGGAATAGCCCTGGGAGAGGACAAGCCGTGGGTCTCTCCCATTCCTGCCATTGTGCTGCAGTGGTCCCTGGGTTATTTGCTCCCAGGAGATGTGCTGAGGAGCCTCCTGACACCTTGGTGCGCTCCCTGTGCCCAGCTCAGCAGGATCCCTCCCAGGACACAGGGTTTTTACTATCCCAGCACTCCAGGGGGAGTTAAGATATCAAAGCATACATGAGAACAGTGCTGGCATGAATGGGCAGTTCTCAAAGCACATGGAGTGTGTCGTTACTTTCAGGCAGAGAAAACACCCCACAGCCCAGCCCTGGTGCTGGGCACAGCCTAAAGCATGGGCTGCAGGGATGGTCCCTGCTGGGTGCTGCAGCACAGCCCTGGCCACAGGCATCACTCAGGGGATAAACATGGCACAGTGTTAACATGCCACCTCCCCACATCTTCCCACCTTCTTCTGTCACAGAGCATCTCTCCTCTCCTCATCCCTCCAAATCCAACCATGCTGTGCTCACTGCTGGCACCCAGTCAGCAGCACTGGGAGCTCCTGAGCTCGTCCTTACAGCGGATGCTGGCGTTTATTTGAGCAAGTCTGGTATTTATGTATCTCATTACATCTGCAGCCGGTAGCATCTGTTTCCACGCTGTATCTGTCAAGCAGCATCTTATCAGTGGAGCTGCCTTCCCGTCCCTCCCTCCTCTCCTTCCAGTTCAGCTCTCGCACAAGTTTAGGAGGTGGCTGACAGCCTGACACCAGCAGCCGTGGTGCAAACCTCCACCTCAACTGCAGCCCACAGGGACCCCCAGGTTGCCCTGTCCCCATCCAAACCCCCTGCATCAGCCAAAGCCTCAAAGCAGGGCCAGTCCAGGGCAGGGTGAGACAGGACAAGGCAGGCAGCTGTGCACATCTGGACATCCATGCTGTGCCCATCGTGTCATAGACATCTGTGAGTCCACCCAAGGGCTATGTCAGGCTTCTGCAGACCCCCCCCAACTGCAGCACCCCAGCTGCAGCTCTGCTCCTTTGTGGCTTTAACCTCTCTGCCTCTAAAACAGGCACTTGGACACTAAACTCCAGTTCATGGGGGCAATGACCGCTGTCACCCCACCCGGAGGCTGCAGCCAGGAAGCCTCCTCCTTCCCGGGGGCTGGAAAACCCATCAAAGGAATGCTGTGGAGAAAGTGGCTTGTTTGCACGGGCCGCTGCTGATAACACTGCAGGTGGATGCTTTCTTCCTGCATCTCGGGAACGTGACCTGTTCCGGAAGCACAGGAACAATCCTGGACAAGGGCAGTGCAGCTGAGCCCCGCTGACCACACACTGATGAGACCCAGCAGGAAGAGGCAGTGTCCCCAAGATAAGGGGCTCCTTCTGCCCCTGAGAGACCCCCCTATGAGTAAGCACATGTGTAACTTCACATTGGCTTCCCCAGTGCTGGAGTGATGGGGCTGGAGGTGATTTGAAGGGGCAGAGGGGCTGCAAAGGCATCTTTCTTTGCTCACCAGCTACCCTAGGGAGGGACATTGCAGTAACCAGAGCTAATTACAGCCCTCACCCTAATTGCTTTGATTAATTATCAACAGGCAGGGCTGCTGCTCTGAGTGCAGCAGGTAAGTTGGGAGCCCTGAGTCTTCTGGTTTCTATGGAAGGTGATGCTAGAGACAAGAGGTGATGCTGCTGTCCTGGCATCCTGCTACTAGTTTGGGAGAAGGAACCCTGCTGAGAGACTCCAGAAAAGCCACTGTGCTGGGAAGCACACCTGGGCATCTCCTGGAGACTGCCAGTGCCTAAGTGCTATCGACAGGCAGAAACTCTCCGATGCCATGAGCCATGCAAGCCATTGATTTTCTTTGCTGGAACAAGAAATTCACTGGGGCTGCGGCAATCACCGGTGGCACCGCTGCTTCCTCCAGGCTGACCAGCTGGGCCTTTGGGAAGGGGAGGTTTGTAGCTGTTTGTTTTCTTCTCAATGGCTAAAATGCCAAGTCATCCTGGAGCATTTCTGCATCCACACGGGAGGATGCTGGGTCCTGCGTTGCTGGTAAATCCCTGCTGTCTGACTAACAGAAGCAGAGGAACTGCTCCAGAGCCCTTGGCCATAGCCCCCTTTTACCACGTCTCCATCCATTGAGACACCACCAGGCACCATCTACTTTCTCTGCTGGGGCTGAGGTGGGTTCTTCAGCCACCTCTGCTGCTGAGGAGTCTTGCAGTGCTTCCCCCTCAGCCTGGCCATGAGCCTGCTCTTTATCCCAGCTTTAGAGCTCCCATAAAGGCACCCCAGCAGCGTTAGTGAGTGCAGTTTTGGGGTGTGCCATGCTCTGCCTTTCATCGGACCTGGACCCTGCACTCATCACCTCCAGCAGTGGCCACATGCATTTTTGACCTCCCTGTTTTCACATCCCCGTGGCCTCTCCAGCACGAGGCACCTTCCCCAGTGAGAGCTTAACCCCAGCTTGCCTGGGCCTCCAAGCATAAGGCATGAGCTGTTTGCCAGATCCCTGCAGCACCAGCTAATTCTTGCAAGGGAACAAATCAAGGCCACAGCGAGTTCATCATATTTCCAATGCAACTCCCAAATGAAAAGTGATTCCTCATTTCCCGGATGGATTTGCTTGGGTAAATTCAGACTTCTGCTGGCTGGTTCTGTTGGCTCTTCGGCGCTGTTTTTTATTGTAACTGCGATGCCTCTTAATGAAAATAGACACTACTTCTGCTCTCTTCTACAGATGCCTCTATTACTCTGCAACCTGCTGATTCCCCTCTATCCCATATCATGCCAAAGAGGATTTCCAGCTGAGACAATGGGCATGATCCTTTCACAGCTCTGCACCCTCCTTTTCTCCTTTGCAAGTGCACAAAGCACAAATCAAGAGCTCCCAATCCTACTCCCACCATGCATGGGAGCAAGTCACTGATGGAGTGGTGGCAGAGGACAGTCAGTGCATGGCTGGGAATGAATCTCATGAACCCAAAGCAGGAATTTGCTGAGAAGTGCATGCTCTGTTTGCCCTCCGCACAGGGAGCTCACAACCCTCTTCCATCACACAGAAGGATGAGGAGGAGTCACAGTCCTCATAGTGACTGGCATAGACTTCAACCTGGGTACCTCATTCTCCTCAGTTCTATGTTAAAATACCCAGCCTGGGGACCTGCATCACAGTTCTGAATGTGCAGTGCATTTTTTGTTCTTATTAAACAAGCAGCCTGTATAGGCTGATCTTTATCCCCAGCTCGTGTGTGACAGAACAAGACATGGCACATGCTCTGAAAAGCTTACAGAGTAAAGAGAAAAGACTGAGGGATGGGGATAAAAAGGGCATAAGGGACCCAGCATCTGATATAATTAAACCTCAACCCAGTTCTTCTTCCCTAAGGGCACCCCTGAAGTGTTACACATGTACATCCCCCCAAACATCATCCCAAATGCTGTCTCGGAGGGACCAGAGCCGCACTTCCCTGACCTGGGCCCAACTGAACCATCGTGATGGGCTCAGCCTTGAGGCCTCAGGACAGAGGGGTTAATTCTGACCAATAACCATCTCATGTCTCTCTCACGTGAGGATCTCCAAGACTGCACATTTCAGCCCTGACTAAGCAAATCATCTTAAAGAGGAAGGTTAAAGAATTGTTTGTTATTGGAAATGCTTCCCTCTTTAGGATTCATTTTTTGATAAATTAGCTTCAGCTTCATTACTTCATGATATATTTCCCTTGACATTTAATTATACTTACCCCAAACACATTAAGCCAATCAGTCTGAACAGCTTCTTATTAATATGCAAATTTCTCCTTTGAAAAGCCATGAATCTGTGAAAAATCTCTTTAAGGCTTCAATTAGGCCCATTTGGGAAGTTGGGAACCCTCTGAAACACCCTCCTGGTCTAAGGCTGGAGAGGATCGAGGGTGCCCAAACCCACAGACACTGATCAGTGTGTGGTTTTGGGATGGGAGAAGGGGCTGCTGCCATCCACCAAAGCATCTTCACTGCCCTGGAGCCATGAAGATAGGAAGTTGAATGCTGCAACCAGCCGTGTTGGCAGCTTATCCCTATCCCATTCTCTGTGGGAGCTGATGCTTCACCTCTCCACCAGCCCTGGAGATACAAAGGTCCTTTGCCGAGGACCACAAAGCTGAAGGGGAGAGCTGCCGAAGATGCAATGAGATCTCAGCCCAGTTTCAAGCAAAACAAACAGGAACCCAGCTCCCCCGGCGCCATGGGCAAACTGGACGTGATTTGCATTAGGCAAATAAATGGAACCACACAATTAACCATCTGCCCTGGAACAGATTTAGGTTTTGCTTTAAAGCATCACTTCCAGCCTCCCTCTGCTCTCAGATCCATCTGAACACCGCAGGATTTTCTACTTGGAAAACCAACAGGGAATAAGTTCACTGAATCATTCCTATAAGTAACTGGAGAGAAACTTCAGCGTAGGTACTAAAGCCCCAGTGGCCCTTGGCCTCCTGGACATGCTTCCCATGGATTACACCACCACAAAAAGGCTTCAAAACTTTCCAGAAACTCCAGTTCCCACCAAAAGCATTATTTGCTAAACTGAGATGATTTCCTGAGTGACACAACATCTTCTCAAGAAAAAGTTGCCCATTTCATCCTATTTCAAAAGAGCTTAAAACCAAATACGATCGGGTGCATTTGATTTGATTTAGACATTAAGATAGGAAACACATCGCAATCAATGTACTATAGAAAGAGTCCAATTTTGGAAAACAGCTCTCACGAGCCATAAAGAAACCCAATTTACTATGCACTATAATAAAAATATCTCTTTTAGCATATAAATCAAGCCAAAGTGAACAGATAAAGAAAAATAAACCCACCACCCCCCTTTGGTTTTTGCCCAAGAGCACAGGCAAGCCCTAGGGAAGGGCTCTCCTGCCCTATATAAATATATGCAAGAGCAAATCTGTTAAAAATTGTAGCCACCACTTTGTTTTCTAAAGGTCCCAGTTTATCCTTCGGCAGAAGAAGGAGGGCTGGGGAGAGGTCGGAGAGAAACACAATCCTTTCCTGTATAAACAGTATAGCCCGCGCTGATTTTAAGTGCATCATATGGTATATATTTTATGTGTGTATAGAGAGAGAGAGAGACAGAGATTTTTCAAGCCAGTCAGAGACATAAAGTGATCTTATATCATCTAAAACCAACAATCATAGTTGGACTTCTGGCAGCTTTCCTTGCAGTCATCCCTGCCACCCCCTGCCCCTTCCCCCACGGGCTGCTGGTGTGTGCTGCCGTCTGCCCCCATTATTTTTCACAAAGGCATATAAATCACTGTGGAAACTCTTATTATCTTATTTTCCCTCTGCTTCCCTCTTGTCTGTTTTGAGAAAAATTAATGCATTTGTCTCCAGAAAAATGCGCCATCTCTATAATTCAGTTTTAAAACAAGCACAACTAGCAAATGGATAGACCTTGGTTAGGAGACTCATTTTTCATGCAAGTAATTGAACCCTTCCCTTCGATTTTTCCTTTGGGTGTTAAAGACAACTGATGCCTTCCTGGAATTTGCTGAGGTCTAAGAAAGGTGGGAAGACAGACAGAAGGAAGGAAAAAGCAGAAGAGAGAAATAAAGAGAAGACAGAAAGGAAAAGAAAGAAGAAAAAGATGAACAGAAAAAAGGGATGAAGAAAGAGAAAAGAAAGAAAAGAGAGAAGGAAGGAGAAGGAGAGAAGGAAGGAGAAGGAAAGAAGGAAAAAGAAGGGAGAAAGGAAGAAAAGAAGGAAATGAGCAGGAAAGAAGAAGGAAAGTCTGAAGCACATCTCAAAGCATCGTCTACCTCCATAGAGGGAACTTTGGGAAGCCTCAGGAGAGCATCCCAGCCAGGATTTTCCCAATAGCCAGCAGTGCTTTGGTTTGGAAGGCTCCTCGCCACCCAGGCTGGCGAGCAAAGCTGTCCCTCTCATGCATCCCAACAGCCTCTGCCTTAACCTGGCCTTGTGCTCCTCACTCAGCCACCTTGAAGCCTGAGTATGACCAGCCCCATTATGTCGGTCAAGCACCCCAAGCCCCAGATGTGATACGGGAGAGGTCCTCTCCATGGTTAACGCCAGAGGTTTTATTCTGGTGCCTCTTTCTGCATCCAAAACTCAGGGAATTTCCACTGCTCCCTCCCCTACTGCTAATGGCACACCTGCCCCACAGCACCCATCACTGAACGGGAACACAAATCAACGCCGTTCTCCACACAAAGTCCCTCAGACAAGAGCGTGCTTTTCCAAACCACAGAGATCAGAGCCAGCTTTAAAATGTTCCCCATCCCTGTGGGATGCTCCTGTGGGGCTCCTGTGAAGAGCAAGAGACTCCCTCTAAGAACAACATGTACAGCAAGGGCTCCTGTTCAAAATGATGCTCATCCCAGCCAGAGTCCTCGGATCACATCCTGATCTCTTATCAGCTCCAAGGCCCAATGCTCCACTCATACAGAGAAAGTCAAGAATAATTCCAGAAGAGCCACAATCAAGTGAACGCTCAGGCCAGCAAAGTCTATTGTTCCTTTGTCTCTCACTATATTATCTCTGGCCCCTGGGAGCTACATTATTGCCTGCAATATATAATGTGATTTGCTTGTTTTCAATGTCTGCCTCATTTTTCTTAGGCACAAACACAGGCGCACTGTCAGCCACGCACACTCACCGCAATGCACGCGTTCTTCCCATGGAAGAAGAGGAAAAGGATGGGAGAGGAGCAAGGATGAGAAGTGAAGCTGGACAGAAGGGAACAAAATGTCGTCTGGAAATGGGAAGGACACAGAAAACCACTGAATAAAGGTGATTCAGGAAAAAAAGGTGTTCCTCCATCCCTCTTTTCCTCCTTGGGAGAAATCCCACCCCATCTCAGGGATCAAAAATCAGGATGCAGTCAGTGCAGGAAGTAAAGTAGCTAAATTAAAGCAGCTGAAGATGGAAACAGGGAAATGATATTGGAAATGGGCAGCAGATGCAGCAGAATGAGATGCACCCAGGGCGCAGGAACACTCCTGTATCCCTGCAGGTTAATGGACCGCCTGGCTGCAGGGTTTGTTGGGAGTGAGTAGATGGGCTTTCTCCCTTCTCTGCAGAGATAAAAGGATCCAAGATATTGTTGTGGAGTCCTAAACAATTCAACAGAGCTTATTAAGTTCTAGTAAATGCTGTGACATGCCCTACACTGCCGGAGATGCTGCGTGTGCCTGTGTGTGTATGTGTGCGTGAGAGCTTTATGAAAGCGCCAGCCACCTCGAAGGACCCCGCTTTTGAGAACAGAGGTTGTTTCTTAAATTATGCTGAGAAGTGACTTCTTTATAGATCATTACCCATTTCCTCCTGCTGCCAGGCCAAAATAGCCTCTATCTGTATTACAAAAAAGGGAGCCTGACCTCTGGCTATGATCTGAAATATATGGAATCACAAAGTTTACCCTTGCAGTCGTTCTTCATCCTTCCTGCGCCAGTTCTTTGTCCCTTTGCTAAATGAAACTTTAATGGCAGGGAAGGGCTCCCTGCTTCCATTCCCGGAGCAAAACAGCCAAGTGCAAAGAGGGCAAAAGTCTCCAGAAAATGGAAAGCTTAAAAAGATTCTTCCTAAGCTAATTTGCAAGTTCTGGCCAAGGCAGGGGCTAGTGCTGAAGGACCCTTGCTGAGCAATCACAGCCCAGCCTCCTCCAGCCCTGCAGGCTAAGAAGGGCTTTTAGCCGCAGCTCCCAGTGTTGGCACATCAAGAGCTCTTTTCTGTGCTCAGCTATTCCACCTCCTCTCAGGGAATGCATCACTGTCTAACCTGGTGTCAGAGTCATCTGATGTATTTCAGGGCGTTTTAGTTGATAGCGGATCTAAATTTCATGAGTAAATTGCGCATATCTGGCTCAGGTCCGGCTCCTCCATTGCTTTGTACCATGCTCAGCCTCACGTCAATGCACGGCAGAGGCTGTTGCTTGGGCATTAGCGTGACACCAAGGTCTCTAAGAGTGAACCCAGACCATTAATGTAAGAAAGAAAAGAGAGAAAAGTGCTCTCCAGAATATGAATGGATGGAAGAAACCTAAACAATTAGTGACCTGAGCTTCCTAAGTCAAGCTGAGACATTTGGGTCCAGGCCAATAAACCTTCGTCTTTCTCACTCAGCACCAAACTCGCATGGGATGGGGGTTTCAGATCATCTCCTGAAGAAGCCAGGTTGGACAAAGCCTTGGGTGACATGGTTTAGTGTGAGGTGTCCCTGCTCATGGCAGGGGGGTTGGAAATAGATGATCTTAAGGTCCTTTCCATCCCTAAATATTCTATGATTCTATGACCCCCAGCCTCTCATTATCCAGGGATGCTTCGCTTAGCAAAACCCACTCTCCTCCCCTCTTCCTTTCTCAGCATCCACAAAGAGAAGAAAACCCCGAGTGTGGTCCCTCTTTCACTAAAGAAAACACAGGAGAAACTAGCTAAGCCCACACTGATACTCCAACAGCAGCAGGGATTTCAAATCCACACTGGCACCAAGGCCCGCCGCAACACTCGGGCATCACCCCATGGTTGGGACATGGGGCCCGACCTTGCAGGGCCCTCAGCATAGAATGATCTTTTCATTCTGATACAGAGACCATGGCAAGGCTTTGAAAAGTGATTCTGTGCCCTGGGAGACCAGGTCTCCCCAAAAAAGCACCAAGATGTGTGCTCTTAAACCACACTGGAAAGCCCAGACAGGACCCCTGGAGATGAAGATTTTGAAGTGTGATCAAAGAGACTCATGGAGATAGCAAGGAGAATTAATGCTGCTGCAAAAGCACAGCAAAAGCTTCTTAGTTATTCCAGTGGGGCTTTTTGCAAGGGGGCCTAAGGGAGTTAGGCACTTAAACCTTACTTGCATCCTTTATTTAGCTTGCAAATCCTGCGCTGGAGTAGTGCAGAAGTGTGACCCCTGAAGCATTACTTTCCGAGCGTGTCTGCTTCAGGGAAAAGCTGAATTGATTCTGGCTGTGTTGGTGGCCGCCTGCAGCTGCTCCTGCTCCGTGGTGGAAACAGTTGAGGGTACAATGTACTTAAAGAAATAAATAAGGCACCACCAACACACGGAAACCACATGGGTTCAAGGGGAATCGCTGAGAGCAGCTCCAGCTCTGATTGCTTCCACAGGGGTTAATGCTGGTCATAATGTGCTGGAAGATGCTACTTATGGCAGGTCCAGACTGTGAGAGTGACCTCCAGCTGGGCAAGCAGCATCATGAATCCTCTCCAATGGGATTCACGACGGTCTCCAAGAAAACTGCAGGAATCACTTATGAGTTTGGTTATTCCTCACTGTTGTGTCTCCCTGTATGTTTTATTTCCTCCATCATCAGCCTTTTACAGTTAAAAAAGAAGACCCAGGGGGTTTTGTTCCCCAGATGGTTGCACGTTCATAGTGTCTTAATCATTCCCACCACCGCTGCTAATGCTATCGTGGAGGGTTTACAGCTCCGGCAAAGCAACATGAGGAAGCCGGAAAAAAGGCACAAACAATAAACAAAGAACCTGTTCTCATGCAAATGTTCCTCACGACAACAAGAGTAATAATAATAGTTAAAAAAAAAGGGCAGATGAGAAATGCACACCATGGTCTGGCCGCGGTGAATGCTTCCTAAGCCTTCCTGCAGGGCTGCCTGGCTTTCATTTCATCTCCTCCATCACCACAAACTGAACAGGGAGCCCCATCCGCTGAGCCCCCCGGCACAATGCAAACGGGTTTGGTATTGTTGGGAAACACGGCACACATGTGATGTGCTATTGTCCCTAATTTGATTAATGAAGCCATCACGCTAACGGGGCATTCCACACACCAACCCCCCACACCAGCACCTTGCTACTAAGCCACGCCAGGAACTTCCCATCAGAGCATTAATTCCCCAGTATTTGCCTTTCCCAACCTTGTCAGGTAATTGTTTATGAAAAGATGAATGTATACAATAATAGTGGGTGAAGGGAGCTGATGTATGTGGTGTTAATGAATGAAATAAGCAGTTTGGTAATAACTGGCATGTGTATTTGTCAAAAGGGAACCAGCAGGACATTAGCATTCTGCAGCCACCGAACCTTTATCTCCTGGTCTTGTGTTTGACAACTGCCCCCAGATAGTCCATGAATAAAATACAGAGTGGAACCCAGACATAATTAAACTGCCAATGTGGATGTACCTAAATGAACTTGATATCTTAATGACAGTAGATAGCACGCGAATAATGAAGCAGCCTGAAAGGGATGTGCATAATGAACACAGACATCCCGGCTGTCGCTGAGGAGCTGCCCACAGGGATCAGCCTCGCCAACAGCAGCTCCCAGACCCCCTCGTTAGCACACAGGGCATTGCCTGTGCTCCCATACATGGCCTGGGACCTGCGCCATGGCTCTGATGTTAAGGACATAGTATTGTCACTATGGGGACAAGGGTCCCTGCATTGCTGGCCAGGCTGTGGTCACGGAGGATGGGGCTCTCAGACCTGCTGGCATATCTCACCCTCCCTCCTCCAGAGATCCCTTCTTTGCCCCATCTCTCTGCACCTAATCCTCACCGGTCCTGCATGTGCTCCTCCAGAGGCCTCTGGCACACTGCTGTGCAGCCAAAAGGTGATTTTAGAAGCACTTGATGTGATTAAATTACCAGATATGTTCCTTTTTTATCTTTTTTCAACATGGGGATTGTTTTTCAGAGGAGAAGCTGCTCCTTGGGGACACGCTGCTCAAAGCAAGGATAACATGTCCCAAGATAACTCAACAGCAGAGCCACAACCCCTCCTCATCCCCATCATGCACTGATGCCAGATGCATCCTCTCCCAGCACCCATGGGTGCAATCCTGGCTCCAGAGGATGCTGGGCACCATCCCAACTGTCCCTACAAAGCCACTCCAGCATTATGCTGCTGCTCCGGGGTGTTTGCTCCAGAAAGGCAGGCTCCAGCCTCCTCCTCGCTGCCTTCACACGCCACACCGCTCAGAAGGTAATTGCCACTTATTGCTCTAATGGCTCCAATTTTAGCAGCAAATGAGCGATGTACAGTAAGGATCAGTCTTATTAAAGAAATAATAATGGGAAACTACAGCACACGCTCCAGGGAAGGAACACTCCCCTGTTACAAAGGATACAGCCTGTGCTGGTGTTTGACAGCAGCATAGTCCCTCCCTGCCTGCTGCTCATAGAACTCCGATGTGTTTGAATACAGTCAGTTCAGCGCATAGGAAAGCAACCGGCTCAATAGGGCTCAGCTTGCTCTGTAAGGAGTGAATTGACTGTGGTTCAGAGATTAATGTGAAGCCAGCAAGGGAAATGTGCACTGCAGCCGGTCCTGTCTCCCTCTAAAAAGGGGATAAGGAAAAAAATGCTTAATAAAAGTGAAGAAAGTCCAGCAGGTTTGGGGGAAAACAGCTTAAAACAAGCAGACAACACAGCCTGGACCCTCACAGGGACCAACAGTGGGAGTAGCGCAGCAAGTTGTGATGCAGGATGGAGTAATGAGATGGCTTTAACAACATAACTCCTGCTTGGGCTGGGAAAAGGTGGCACCAGTGTGGTCCAGCCTGTGCAGGTAGGAGACAGAAGGAACTTGGGCACATGCACACCACTACCAAGCAGTAATAGTCACCATTAGAAAGATGCAGCCAGAGAATTCTGGGTTCTCACTAAGTGAAACCTTCAACTGCACTCTGCTCCTTTACCGCCACTATTTGGCTCTAACTGCCAATTATTTAACCATTGCCTTCCTTCCCTGCAAAGCCATCCCCGTGGTGCACCCTCATGAGACAGTAATGGTGATTTCATTAGATTAAATAACTCCGATGATCCCCAGAGCCCAACAGCACTTTAAACACTGAGCCTCGGAGTTAGAATTACTGTTATTTAACATTGATTAGATTACAAGGCAAATCCAATTTTTCCCCTAAACATATGATGGCTGTGATTTGCCTAGCGGGAGACATTAAGGACGGCATTCCTGGAAATCTCTGCTGAGGGGGGAGACCATGCCTGAGTCAGCAATGTCAGGGTGACCCACAGGCTTGTGTCTGAAAATCCTTCTGCAGAAAGAGAGCATGAACAGGGCTCAAGAGTTGTCCCAATTGTCCCTGTCCTCGCTTTGCTCCAAAGCCAGAGGTCCAGATGGACCTGTATTGGCCCTGTTGGGTTATCTCCCCCTCCAGTAGGAATATCACCAGGAATAACTGTACCTCTTTGACCCACGGCCCTGCTGCGGCTGAGGCCATTAATCATTCCTTAAAGCTCCTTCCTGACTCTTTCCTCCTGGAACCCCATAGCCCACAGCGCCCAGAAAGGGATGTGCCCCCTGGCTGCAGCTCTGCCCACTGATGGCCCACCAGGAGTGCCTACAGGACAGGAGGGAAGGAGAACACCTGGGCCTCTCCCTTCTCCTCACCCCCAGGATCCTGTTGGAATCCATTTATGGATCAGGGGAGCTGAGGGCTTGGAGTGGGCTGGGAAAGGTTGGTCAGGGCAGGAGCATCGCAGGGCTCCACTCCTAAGTACGTGGGTAAGATAGGAGCTCCCTCCCTAAGGACAGTGCAGGGACAGGATGGCTTTCAGTGTGATGCACTTTCATTCCAAGCCCTTTCCTAGGGTATGCCATGCATTTAATGCCTGGCTTCAGAGAGCAGCCAAGACACAGCTCCCCTGGACTCCTTTGCTGATGCATGTTTGGGAAGTCAACAACTCCTAAATGCATTCCCCACACTGGGCAGAGCCACCTGCAGACCCAGGGATGCTGGACAACCCTAGCAGCCAAGAGTACAGCCCAATCAGACAAACTCTCACATGAGCATGATCAGCTGCTGGTAAAACTCACCGGTCTGATAAATGTGGCTTTATACTGAGGACGTGTAAGGAAAAGGGGAGGCTCCAGGAAGGGCTGGCTCCCAGCAACCAAGGTGACCATGAACAGAGACCAGGCTGCAGCAGGGTACCCACACTGAGCTGACCATGGGCTATACAGCAGAAGCTCCCAGGAATAGAGAAGAGAAGGATGCATGCTCCACCCTGAAACACCCAGTAGGCTCCAATCTGGGTCTGGTCTCCTCCACCCTGCTCACCTGTGGATGTTCCCATAGGGGTGATGGCCAAGAGAGCCCCTGGGAGCAGCAGGGTTGAGTTTGGTTCTGCAGGTCACCCAGGCTTCAGCTCCTTCATCTAGGTGTGGGTTTAAACCAGCTTTTACAGTGCTGCTTGATTTGGCCAATAAACCCAAGCACTGCTTTCAGGGCTTCAATAAAACCCAGAGTTGCTCATAATTGTAAGCCAGATTTACTCCAGAGGAAACACACCCAAATTCCTTCCTCACCTCTGCAGTCACCACCCTGATGCCTTTCCCATCCACCTCCCCAGGGCTATCATGAGACAGAGCCCAGGCAGCTTCCAAGGGAGAGCAGGGCTTGCTCCATAATGACCAAATTGAATGGCAGGGCATTGCTCTGGGGTGAGAGTTGAGAAAGCACAGCCTGGCAGAGGCAGGCAGTGACAGAGAAGCACTGATTTCTTCCTCCCACCTCTGTTTAGGGGCAGGCTGGATAGGAGGGCAATGAACGCTGGATTCCACTGTCCTAAACCCCTTGAATAGCCCAGCTGCAGGGATGGGAGCACCAAAACAGGGACACATCCAGGCATCATCTGCGAGCCAGCAGTTTGCTGTCACTCGGCCAAACAACTCAACTGCAATTAGGAAGCAAGGAGCAGATAAAGCTGTAAACCTCCAGGGCGCAGCCCCCCTGAATCCCACAGCTCACTGACCCCGCTGCATCACGCTATGGAGGCAGCAGGTCCCCGTGATGTGACAGAGGACCCAAACCCCCACACAGGCAGGGCAGAGCTCAACCTGTCCAAGTGCCAAAAGAAGCAGCTCCAGAGCCTCATCGGGCTTTGCTGTCTGGGGCTGACCCTGACCCGAGGCACTGGAGCCAGTCAAACTCAATTAAAGGCCGTGCACAGCATCTGGGTCAGGCCGTGCGGTCCTTCCCCTGCTCCGGCCCCTTCGGAGGCTCCCGGGATAACCGCTTGCGTGTCCTGCTGAAGTCTTTCTTTCTGAGGCTCTTCCAAAGGATTTACTGCTGCTGGGAGGGAGGGCGGCAGAGGCAGGAGCAGGCGGAGCACCACCATGACTCGCTATGAAGGCAGCTCTGGGGCTGAGCGGGGATCACACCCCGGTGCATAGGGAAACACTGAATCCTGATGTGATTCTGTGTCTGACCCTCTGCACGTCCTTTGCATCAGAGCAAATGCAACCCAGGGAGGTGATGCTGAAGCTGGTGACGACCATGACCAGGAGGTCATCACCAACTGCAGGAAAGCCAAGTCCCAGCACCCCCAGATGCACCTTTAGCAATGACCTTAATATTTTGAGAGTGAGCTCATCAGCACAACCCCATTTCACAGATGGGGAAACTGAGGCACAGGACAGAACAGGCCCTTGCTCACCACCGCCCAGCCAGGCTGAGTCCCCGGGAGCTCAGCTCTCACCACAGGAGTACAACAAAATCCCATCTCCTGTCCTAAGGAGGGTCCAGCCCGAGCCAGACCCTGCTACACTTGGGAACAGGGAGGTGAGAACTGGCCACTTCAAACGAGCATCTGGACAAGAAACAACTCAGTGTTTGGTGCGAGGCATTTAATGTCCAGACATTTGTACCTTCATCTCTTGGCAATGGAGAGGTTGCTCCTGGCAATCTGGCACTGCTGTCTCCTTGGAAAGACAAGTGTTGGCAGCCAGTTTTCCAACCAGCAGCCCCAGCTCCCTGCTCCAATCTCCAGCCTGCCCCACTCCTGCTCCCCAAGACACTTCCCGCTTTGCAATGACCTCCTGCCCCAGAACGCAGGACCAGACAGCGCAGCCATCCTCCCTGCATCTCTCCTGGGGCACATATCACCTTCCAGCCACTCACGCCCATGGATGGGCTGTAATTGCATGTGCTTGCTCAGAAACCTCCAGCAGCCCTTTCAACCCGGGCAGGTTCGCACAGGGCAGAGGAGCAGGACTCACACCCTCCATCCGGGCAGCAAAACCCTCCAGCAGACGAGCAGAAATGAGAAGCCAGGGCTGCAGCCTGACCTTAAACCACTCCACATGTTCGCAAAGCACACATCAGTCCCTGCGGGGCTGCAGCAGCCCAGCCCATGGGGCCGGGTCCCTGCCAGCCCCTGTCTCCTGCTGCTGCACACAGGGAGCAGCCTCAGGTACCACAGAAGCACATAAACCTGAAGGGATGCTCTAGGAAGTGCAGCTGTGCCTACCCAGCTCTCAGTAGCCTGGAATTGATAAGAGGTGTCTTTCTTTTCTTCCTTTGCATCTGATATGGACTAACACAGTTACACACACACCCCTTCAGCACAAGAGCTGATGGAGTGGAAGTGTTTGATGGCCATTTGTACTGAAATTAGCCAGACCAGGAGTGCAAACTGCAGTGCTCCCTTCTTCACCATCTGCCACTGGCCATTCAGTGCCAACTGGAAAATTCACCCCCTTCCAGGAAGTACATTTCTAACCAAGTAACACCAATGATATCTGTATCTATATCTGATATCTGTATCAGTATCTGAAGGGGGCTTATAAGGATGCTGGGAAAGGACTCTTCATTAAGGACTGTAGTGACAGGACAAGGGGTAATGGGTTAAAACTTAAACAGGGGAAGTTTAGATTGGAGATAAAGAGGAAGCTCTTTACTGTAAGGGTGGTGAGGCACTGGAATGGGCTGCCCAGGGAAGTTGTGAATGCTCCATCCCTGGCAGGGTTCAAGGCCAGGTTGGACAGAGCCTTGGGTGACATGGTCTAGTGGGAGGATCCTATGGTTCTATATTATCCCAATAACAGTTAGGGAAGATAACCCATCAGCCTCCTGACCCATAAGCTCATTCCTGTGCCAGCAGCAGGACCAAACCCCTGGTCCCCCCAGCCAAGGCTTGGGGACTCCCTCAGCAGGTCCCTCATGCTTAACAGTTCCTGGTGCATCCTTCTCTGCTAAGCACTTCAGAGCCCTTTTAGAGTCCTTTAGCCAAAACCCTCCCATGGCAGCCAGTTTCACAATTGAATCTCGCACTGTTTGAAAAAGTCCCTATTTCTGTTGCTTTCCAACCTGCTGCTGACAGTACAGGTGAAGACATGAGAGGGACGGCTGCTGCCTTCTCAATCACCCCATGAAGTCTTTAGCAGAGCCCATGAGCTCCTTTTACAGTGCATGGCCACTGGATAATACAGCACATGAGTGCAGGGGAGGAGCAAACTTAACACAGACAGTGAGCACCCAAGGAGATAAGAGATGCAACCAAGGGGACTTGCAGATACAGCACAGCTCAGCAGCGCAAGAGGGCAGGATTACTGCACATGAACTTTACCCTTGGCTGTGACATGTAGCTTTTGCACAGAGAAAAGCCCAAACCATCGTGCAGACCAGAAGAAACACCACTTCCCAGGCATTAAAAACCAACTGCCCCAAGCCACATGACGGCTGTCTGCCAGCAGCACGGTGCCCAGCAGGTCCATGGATGGGGAACAAAGGCAACTGGAGCCAGTTGAAACTGCAGTTAACTTTTAGGGGCAGAGACTAGAATTACCTGAGCTGGAATCCAGCCCAGGCACTGGGATTAGCACCCCCATCCTTGTGAGAGGAGTTGGAAGAACTTTCTATGACCTTCAGAGGAGCAGAGCAGCACCAGGGGGGGATGCAGCTGATAGCAAGGGAAGCTCAGTACACACCAAACACCCACTGCTGATGCTTGTACCAAACAGCCTCCCTTCCTACCACTGTTAGAGAGGATCAACAACAGCTTGGAACTGGATGCCAAGAGGTCCCATGTGTTAAGGCTTGCTCTGCCAGAGGCTCTAGGTGCTTTTCTGCCTGTTTCCTCATTGCTAGAGTGGAGTATCCTCCATTCTATCAATGCTACCATAGCCCTGCACTAACTCAGAGACCATCTGTCAGACCCAAGGGGACAGCTATAAATTCATAGAATGGTTTGGGTTGGAAAGGACCATAAGCTCATCCAGTTCCAACCCTCTGCCATGGTTGGAACACCTCCTAACAGCATCATTTTGGAAAGTGAGAACCACCACAGCTGAGGCCACTGACAGTGCTTGTGTCCCAGAGGAGAGGGATCTCCCCCGCTTCTGGCTTTGGCCCATCATACAGCCTCCTCCTGCCATCACCACTTTTACCTATGCAAATCACAGAGTGTTAATGGCACAATACTAATTGCACCCAGAGCAACCCTGTGCTCCCCCAGTCCAGGGCTGGGACCCCTGCCACGGGCACTGGCCAAGCAGGAGCAGGGAAAAGCCATACCCAGCTGCACCGGGAGACCCAGGGTCCTCCCAAACACCTTTATACTGAGGCTTAAAGCAAAACTTGGCAAGGCACAGCCTGAGGTCCAGCAATGATGGAGACCAAAGGGATTTAAGAAGCAAATTTCCAGATGGAAGAATGACTCCAGAGCCAACAAAGTCCAGATGCAAAATGGGGAAAGCACCATCTCCAGCTGGCACATTACAGGGACTCAGAGTACATCAGCACTGTGGGATCACTGATCCTGGAGTGTGTTTTTGGGGGGTCTCAGCTGAGCCAGGCCACCTCCTCGGGCTCTCCGCACACCAATTCTGGGCCATTGCGTTTCCTTGCCTTCCGCTTACTAACCCTGTGCCAATGAGATCAAGCTTTCCCCAGGTGGGAAATCCAAGTTTCCTCACTTGTTTTACTTGAAGCTGGAACATGCCAACACTTGGGAATTTCTCCCCAAAAGAGGCTTCCCAAACAGACCAATTCAGACAGTGCAAAGTGTTTAAATCATGTCAAAAGATGCTGATATGTGGTACTCAACCTTACAATACAACACCATGAAAGCAGAATTGCGATGTTAACAACGAAGCGCAACACTCAAGAGCCCGGAGATGCACACATGAGCACACACACACACCACATAAACACACAAGTCAAAACAATTGGATTTGATATTTTCCCATAAAAGGCTTCCCTGGAGAGCACGGGCTGCAGGAGGGAGCCCTTTTCCAAGGGGCGATGTCAGAACGGATCAGCCTGGCTCCTTGAATCTTCCAGCACAAAAGGAAACCTCCAGAGAGATATAAATAAATAAATAGCCAGCTTCCCATTGGGATGTTGTGCTTAAAGGCTGAAGATCACAGCAGGATCCTGCTGAAGAAGCTGTGTTGGCATCCACAATCTGCATGGGTTTGTGCGAGGAAGGGATCCGGAAGCTTGGAGTGGCATTTTCTGATGTGGTGGTTGGACACGGCTGCTCAACAATGGGGAAACAACCCCATGAGGTTTCTAATGCTCCCTTGGGGCAGCGATGGGAAACTTCTCTGTCTCCCAATGGAGATGTACCCGGCAGCAGGCTGGAGCCTGGGGGAGTTTGAGCAGGGTTCTTCACATCTCTGCAACAGATGGTGCTGCAGCAGAAAGCACGTTATGAGTCTCCTCACTTCCAGGAAGCAAGAGGGATGCTCTTGCTATGCATGAAGGGAACTACTGATTTCTTCTGCTCAAAGATTCCCTTTGCAGAGCCACATCATTCGGTGAAAGAAACACCAGAAACAATTCACTTACTTGAGCAACTCTATATTTCCACTGAAGGCACTATTCTGCTTACGTACCCCCCCTGGGGAGTCATAAGGGCTCCGGAGGGCACAGGCTGGAGGTAAATGTTGAACTCCAAACCATGGAAAACTGGATCTCCTAGGAGGTTGGTTACACAGGAGATGGGCAGAGGCACTGGGACATTGTCACTACCCCCAGGATGGTCCCGATCCTGCAGACTTTGCATGCACAGCCCCACTGACCACACAGGGCTTTGTAATAGGGTAAGACCCCGGTATCCAGCTCCAGCAACACAACTTCAACTGCAACCTAATCCACTTCCCTTCCATAATACCCCCAAGTAATGAGAATTTGCCAGGATTTATGGCCACAACAACCTCCCCTGCTCCCCCTCGCCAGTCTCTGCTGTTTGCCTGTGAAAGCAGTTTGGGTTACCTCCATATTCTCCAGGGGAAAAGCATAATTAGCAGCTCAGGAGTTTTAATGCCTGCATCAGGGAGGGGGCTCACAGGGGGCTATTCTCAGGTTTTCTGATCACTTGCTTGCTCTGAATCCTTTGGAAAGGCACCAACTCCCTTCCCCCTCCCCAGAACTAACTGCTCTTATTATAGACTTCAAAAGGTCGGGTGAAATCCTAGCTCGGCTGCAGCGAACAGACACAGCGGTGGTGATGGGGTGGGCAGAGCATGGCCTCAGCCCCCAGACCCGATGGAATTACTCCCTGAAGGCAGCAGTGCCGATGGAAGGACGAGCTGCATGCATGGGTGGGGATTTGCAAGGTTCAACCTTAAAGTGGGACCAGTGGTTTAAGCGGGGTGAATCTGCTGCTGCTCTGAAGAGCATCATGATCTTTGCCATAAATGGGCTCTCAGCAGCTGGAGCTTTGTGCTGCTTTTCATGAGACCTGGCTCTGAATTCAATTGACAAAATCTTGGACAGCCAAGGCCATATTTTCAACATTGCTCAGCACCAGCAGCAGAGCCCCATTTCCCAGCACCCCAGAGCCAGGCAGAGCCATGGAGTGGATAAGGAAGGTGCTGATACTCTCCAGCCTCCTGGACCCCAAGGACAAGCAGTACTGAAGAGGAGGATGTGGTCTATTGACTTCTGAACCACCCTGGTATATCCCTGTACAGACCAGAGGATCTGTTAAGAGAAGAGTGCAATACACATCTAAGTTTTGATGTTTTCTATTAGAAGTGTGATTGATATCTGCATATACACCAACTCAGGAGCTTATCCCACCATGAGAAATGGACATAAACCCTGGATATGAACTCCTCCATTAACAGAAAACAGAAGTGATACATATAGACACAAAGTGCTTAAAAGAATCAGCAAAAATAATAACCCTTTGGGGTTTACTTAAGGAGAGGAAAGAGCCTAGACCAAGCTCTTTGCAGTTAGATATTGCTGGACATGCCTGGACAGTGCCATCCATTAGGTGTACACACTGGATGCCACTCCATAAGAGGACAGCAAGCCAAAGCTGTGCCAAGGTTATACCAAGGCTGCAGGACCTCTGCTAGCAGCTCTGATGTGGTTCACCTGCTTTGGGTGTTATTTGACCCTCAGCATAGCCTGGCAAGCTCAGACTCCATACATCTCCTTGTGTCCGGGTTGGAGAGAGGTATCAGAGTCACATCCCTGCTGCTATATCCCTGCTGCTATATCCCTGCAGCACAGGGCAGCGACTCCTCTCCCACTCCACTGATGGGTGAACAGGCACACTAAGACATCTTTACCATAATACCTTGGAGTACCAGAGTCCAGATCACGCACAAAGGCAGCAGCAAAGCACATGAGCACCAGAATCAGTCACAGACTTGGTGACCCCAGCCCTGATCTCATCAGCATTTTTAATGACCTCCTCCTCACCCTTGCTCTTCCCCAGCAAGGAAAGGTCCATTCAACCACCCATAAACCCACCTCATCCTCCATCCCCAGTAACTCATTGGCCAGAAGACCCATGCTCCCCAACCAATTGACACACACTCCCCCATCTTTGTGCCTATCTCCACCTCTTGTTTACAGTGAATTACTCATGCTCTGGGGCCAAGACCATCTTTTGTTCCCTTTTTATACAGCACCTGGTACCACGAGCTCAGTATGGGAGGTATCTGATTACACAGCTAATAAACAAACAAGGACCTTGATCCTCTTCAGCATGTGGTTGTCCAAGGCTCCAATTTCCCAAGAAACTGGTGCAGGCTGTGCTTGATGCTGTTTGTAATTCAGATGTGTTTAGGAGATGAGGAGCAGGCGCTGCTAAACCAGACCTTCCTACAAGCAGATGTGCACACAGCAGGGAGCAGAAAATCCAGACCAGCTCAACTCCATATCCAACGGCACAATCCATGTTCTGGGTTGGGCACAAGCAGCCAAAGCCCTGGTGTTTCTTGCAGTGGTTGCAGGGATGGCTGAAGAAAGGTGGGGGAGATCAACTCAAGGCAACCACTGCTATGGCATCTCCCTCACACAGGGTTTTGCAACAGGGTCTTTCCTCCTGATGGCTGTCCAGTCCTGCTCCACCTTTCAGGAATGGTACTCACTCCCTGGCATCATCCGTACACCTATGCTCCCAACCTCACCTCTATGCTTACAAAGCACTCACAGACTGTGCTGCTGAATTAGTGACCACAAAACCCCAGGACCTGCCACCAGAGCAGCTCGACTCCTCCATCCCCAGGGCTCTGATTTCACCATGATTTGAGGCACAGAGGATGGGAAATGGTGGGATACAGCTGCTAACAGCTGCTGTAAGCACATCCCTAAACAAACTCCCTTCCCTCCCATCCCATCTCTTCAGCAACCGAGATGTTCTCTGTTCCCTTTGACTCAGAAACATCAGTGGCTGCCTGGATTAGAAAGAGAAAGCCTGGGAGCAAAATCGCAAGAGGACAGCAATTAGGAGACAGAACTCCCCAGCTCTGGAAGCATCAGGGAGGAGCGATACTTAAACTCCCAACCTGACGGAGTAACTTTGAATCATCTTTCATCTTCCCCTGGATGGGTGTAATCTAATGACATTAGCTTGGCTTCGCTCTAGTGAAATTGGCATCGGTGCTACAGAGCCAGGGAGATTAAACCATATGAAATAAATGTTCCTGGGGTGACTGACAGGATAATGACATTCCAACAGGCAGCTCAATCAGTGCGAGACTAACAAAGGATCAGAGGGAACCAGCCAGACTCACAGTATCGCTTCAAATACAGATTCTGGTTTTAATCCAGACATTTCTTCTACTTGATTGGCTTAGCCCCTATTCTTGGGAGTTTTCCTCAGGCTGTATATAGCTGTATTGGGGTGGGGGATGGCAGTTGAACTCTATTAAAACCCATGCTCACCTGCTATTGAACTCTGTTAGCTCAATAGCCTTGTTCAGGGCTGGAGCAGAGGTTTCTGTGCTGGGAAGTCAATGCGAGCATTGTGGGATGCTCCCTCCCTCTTTTTGTCCCTGTATGAAGAGAGGACTAGCAAGCCTGAAACTGAGAAAGCAGCTTTCGGCACACAACTTCCCTTGATACCCAAACCCACACCCGGAGGTGTCACACTTACCAAATTCCATCACTCAGATTGGGTTTTCATAAACTCAGGCTCTGCAGGACAACTGTCTCCTCACCCAGGCTGCAAGAGCCAAGCAATTACTCTGCTTGATTGAACAGAGTGATTTCGTGCCTCATGTGGCACACCAGTGACAGGACCTCCACGTGAGTGCCTCTGAGCCACTGCCCTATAGGTACTACATCAAACCAGCCACTCCTGGAGCATCATCCTGCTGCTGCAGCCACAGCTCAGCCCATTTATCCACCCTCATACCATATGATAAGTGGTTGTTACTGGAGCTGCTCCTCGTTTCCAGGAGGAACCGGGATCCCCCTCATTCCACCCTGCTATAGTCTCGATGTGGCACCCCTGTGACAGTCCATGGTGACAATGGCATTGACCATTGCCCGTGAAGGCTGGCTGGCTCTTCTCCATCTGCATCCCACATCACTGCAAACAGCCAGGAGCTTTTTATTCCCTGGGACAGGGTGCTTACTGCCTGCGCCGGCTTCCTGTGGGCGCTGAAAGCAAACCCAAGTGTTTATACCTTGTAATGATGCTGTTTAGTCTGACTGCTGGGAAACAGAACTGCATGTGAAACCTAAGCCTCTGATGTCAAAGATAAGAAATCAGGTCCCCTGGCAAACATCTGGTCATTTCCCTGCCACTGAACCCTCATCAAAGATTACAGTAAACCCATGGAGAGACACAGAAATGAGTATTTCTAACAGGCTGGTAACCAGTTACCAGCGGGCTGACACCACGGGGCTGCCATCGTGCCGGGACTCTGTGTGTTAGTAAAGATTACTCATACAAGCAAAGCCAGCAAGATTAGGTCCCAAAGGAATAAGCCCGTACAAAGAACTCACTGTACCTCAGCCTCCACAGGGCTAATAAAACTAAAATAAAGTGATTTTAGTTTTATCAAATACCATAATTTTATCAAATAACATCAAATGCCAGAACAAACAAACTGCAGCAATTAATGGGAGAGCTCAGGTACCGCACGCTAAAGCCTAACGATTACACAAACAGCGCGCAGGGCAGCACCTCGAATGAGTAAGAGCTGCAAGATCCAGACCAAAGCCCTGGAAAACTTGAATCCCCTACACCATGTACTGTGCCCTAAACGCCTGTGGCTCCTCCTCTGTCTAGGTCTGTGCTCCTCGCTCAGGCAGTTCCCAGGAGCGGGTCTATCCCACTGCCATCTGCTCCTCAAGGCTTGCAGAGCATCTTTGATAAATGAGCTTTTCCTCATCCCCGCCATCAATTTCAGTCGATGCCACCCCAAAGCAGCGCGTTTATTTTTCAAAGTCAAGGCTTGATTAAAGTTCTTGAGGTTTCTCAGCTCCGGTTTGAAACGTTTCCTCCCCGAGACAGGGTCAGCGAGTGGAAACGGGAGAGGCACGCACTAAAAATACCGCTCTGTAGACAGCTTCAGCCCACACGAAAGGAAATCTTTCTCTCTCTTGGAGAACCCACACTGCTGCCTGCAAAATCCCGGCATGTTCCTGACACTGCCGGATACACAAGGAAGCTCATCGCTTCCACGTGTTAAGCCTTTTATATAAACACTCGGACCGTCAGTGCTATCCTACTCCACATTCTAATACTGAGCCAAAATCATCCCTAATAGCTGGGTTTAACACAAAAGTAAAACAAGCTGCGGGAGTACCTAAATCCTCTCCTTTTTGCTTGTTCATTCAAGAAAGCCACAAACACAGACACACTCTGGAAAAGGCAGTTTTGCCCCCACCCTGACCAATCCTTTCCATCGGAATCTGCTCCTCTATAACACACACAAGGAAAACATCTAAACAATATGAATGAGAATCCTGCCCCTTGGCTTTAACCTTTACCATCTTGTATTAGACGGGGTACCTTCATTTGGTTTAGTGAAACACTAATTAATTGAAAGAACCCCATCTCCCTCTTCGCTCATTGCTTAGGCAAGGTTGGGCTCCTGGAACTGTCTTTAGTTACTCATTACTGGGGCTCCTGGAACATTTGCATGGGGAATAGGGTTTTTCTTCACACTGAATATGGGAAAGCTGCCTCTACCGGCTGTGTCTCTGGGCTGGGGGCTGCGGGAGGCGATGAGAAGATGCTTTGCAAGGGGAGTCAGGATGAGCCACAGGCTTTGCAAAGCCCCTTCCCTGAGGAAAGCTGGGGAGCAGCAAGATGCAGGGGGGTCTGTGCTCCTTCGGGGGGGATTAGCTCTGCCTCAGCATCTCCATGCAGTCCCCGGGGTGATGGGGCACCCACTGCTCTTCCCCTTGCCCGGTTTCCCACTCCCCCTAGGCAGGGAGCACCCAGGGCTGCAGGGGGGCACCCCCGAAGCAGGAGGGCTGTGGGGGAATGGGGCTGAGGAGGGATTAGAGGATGGGGTGGCGAGGAGCAGGGAGGAGGGTGTGTGGGGTTGAAAGAAGGGCTGGAGGATCTGGGGGCAGGGACGGGAGAAGCAGTGGAGAGAGGGACTGGGGGGAAAAGCGCCTTGAGAACGGGGGTCTGGGAAGCAGAGACGGGGACTGGGATAAGCGAGGCTGGGGAGCCTGGGGCGTGAGGAAAGGACAGTCGGGAGGGGTCTGGGGAGCAGGGACGAGGCTTCGGGGTGCAGCGATGGGGCGGGGAGGGAGGAGGGTCTCGGGTAGCGGGGCTGTGGGTCAGGGAGCCGCGGTCCGGCAGCCGCGGACCGGCAGCGGAGGGTACCCGCGGCCAGCGGGGGGCACTGCCGGCTCGGCCATAGCCCCAGCCCGGCCCCGCCGCGGAGCCGCCGCCCGCCCCAGCCCGTCCCGTACCTGTACCAGGCGAGTCCCCGCTCGTAGTTGCGGTCGAAGAAGTGGGGCT
>WYDI02030474.1:0-31270 GCA_009867235.2 Psittacus erithacus
TTCCTCTCAGCTTCCCTGACATCTTTCAGCCTATTGACAGCGTCCCGCAGCTCAGCCCCTGCTGCAGGAGGACCTCCGCCAGGGAGCACCGAGCACAGCCCTGCCCATTGCGCACCCTCCCCTCAGGAGACCAGTGCAGACACTCTGTACACCCCGAGCTCTGCGCTGCAG
This sequence comes from Psittacus erithacus, assembly GCA_009867235.2. Taxonomy (NCBI): domain Eukaryota; kingdom Metazoa; phylum Chordata; class Aves; order Psittaciformes; family Psittacidae; genus Psittacus; species Psittacus erithacus. Next base: position 172 of record WYDI02030474.1, read on the forward strand.
CCTTCCCTCTCATCGGCTCTGTCTGAGTGCCCACGCTGCCACCGCCGGCGCAGCCAGAGCAGAGCCCCCAGCCCGGGCCCTGCTCATTCAGCGAGCGCTCAGCGTCCCGCTCGCTGGCCCGCTCGAACTGCGCGAACCCGCCCTGGTCGCCGCGCTCCCTGGGGCGGGTTTTCACCCAGCCGGGGCCGGTGCCGCTCCTCCTGGCTCCGCCCCTGTGAGTCAGCTGCTCGCGTCAGCTGAGCTGCCGTCTCCTGGGCAAGTTCTGTCGAGGGCTTGAGGCTGCCTCGGTGGCTCTCGCCGCTCTGAGGTGAGGCTCCTGGGCGCTGAGCTTACCCCGCTCAGGTATTAAAGGCGCCCTCTCTCGAGCTGCTCATCTCAGCAATTGAATAGGACTCCTCCTTTCCTACTGGGATTCGGTGAGATGCTGTCATCTGAGCCGCCTCTGGTTCTAAAATCTCCCTTTTGAGCTAACGATGCTGAAAGGCCGCTGATTGTTCATTGTATCCGCCCTTGCTGCTGCTCAGCTTTCGCTTTGGAGTTGTAACATGGTCTGCCACAGACTGCCAGTCATTTCTCCATTGATCTGCAGGAACCTAATTCATTAGTCAAGCGAGTTCTTTCATTGTTCAAGTAAGATTCATCAGTTCCCTGTCAATATATGGTAGTTAGCTACTTGAGTGTTGTTTGCATGAATCATGGAGGTTTATCTAGTAAATTTGTTAAGCAATGGCTAAGCCCACACACTGACAAAACTGTGCAATTGTAGGAGAATGCTTGTCTGGCAGACTTCCAGACAAGCAATCCCAAGGGTCCATAGGATTTAATTTTTGATCCCGAGGAAAATGTATGTGTGACATAGCACCTTCTAGCAAAAGTGGTTAGCATAGATTAAATCATAATTTTCTACAGCAATAGAAAGTAATGTGAGAAAGCTTTACATGTATAGGAATTCATAGGCTTGAGTATTTAGCTATGGTTGCAATCCAGCTTTGCACTAAGGGTGTCCTACAAGAGTCAGTCCTATGTAAGGGCGTTTTCATTTCCTGCAGAGATGTGGGTTATGGGAGAGACATGGCTCTGCACCGCCTGTCCAGAAGCTGCAGATGGGTTCGACCTCTTCAGCAGTAGAGGCCTTATACCAATTTTTGTTCTGTTCCTCATAGTTTCTTATAATGTGAGCCAGTGGACGGAAACATGTCTCTCTGATCAAGAGCATGGCCCTGCTAGCGAGATTTTAATTGTGTCAGGTACAGATGTAACCCCCAAACTGCATTAGGCAGGTGGAGCACAGGATGCTTCCACAGCAATCTGTGTGAAGTGGCTGAAGAGCTGGGTGGCAGCCTGCACACCTTGGAGGGATCACTTGCAGGTTATTGCCAGGTTGGACCTAATTTTGAATGTCCTACATAATTTGGCCCAGTGAAGGAGGGATGAAGCAGCTTCTCACTTCTTCATGGGCTTCTACATTGCAAAGTGTGAATCTACTACATAATCTAGCAAAACTGCCCTGATAAATTCTACTGAGAAGAAGGTGAAGGCACAAGGATGCTTCCAAACTACAAGGTCTTCTGTGTGCAGCTGCTTCCCTCCTGCTTCTCTGCACAAGCATGCATCCACCTGGAAAGGCTGAAACTCAGCTGTGCATTAATAACTATGTCTCGAAGACAGAGCACTTTATTTAGAGATGGTGGAGATTGTCTACAGGAGATTGTTAGTTTCCAATTGGACTTCTAAGAGATGTAGGCCTAATGGAGGAGGAGGTGTTGATGCAGGGACTGCCTTGCAGTAAAGAACTTCTTGACCCATAGTGATTTTAAACATTGAGACAGGGCGCCAAACATTTTCCCAAAAGGGCTGATTCCAATGTATTTCTAGCTGTCTTGTTCTGGGCCTGCTGGCATTTGACCTCTTCACCAGTATCCCACTGGATGAAATAACAGGAGTAAAGCTGTGCATCACTGTCTTTGAAGTGAGTATATCTTGATATTTCTGAGCTTGAAGAAAGGTTCTTAAATGGTGGCAAGACACCTAGAAGATTAGGGGTAAAGATTTCTGCATGACTAAGTCACTGGTAACAGTTGTAAGTGAAACTGGGGATAAATTCATTAGTTTAATACTTCAGACGAGGCAATGAGAAAGGTGATGAATTCTTTAACATCCACATCAAGAGAGAGTAAAACTATTCATTCACATTTACCCATCAGAGTAGACAGAAGGAAGTGACACAGGAAGTTGCATGAAGTTGCCCTGCAAGTAATTTTTTTTTTTCCGCTTCTGAGTGCCATTGAAAAGTATTTTGACACTACTGGACTGCTGAACCATAGGCCAAGTGCTATCAGTTCTGAAAAGCAACAATATAATGATTTTTCTGTGATATCTTTTAATTATTGGCACTCTCACTTAGGTTTCACAGCTGGAGCAGATGAAAAGTTTCCAGGCAAAGCAATCTTAATATTCTCTGAACAGCTGCATGACAGAGGTTTAGACTATAAATGTAGCAGTAGCATATAGTAAAAAGCAAGTTACTCTTAGGGAGTAAAAGATCTAGTATCATCTGCTTTTTCATGAAGCTTCTGTCTAAGAATGAGGTTGGGGTCGCTAAAACAAGGGTAATTGGCAGAAGCGCCAGGGAGGCATATGCTCTTTGTTTTACATTAATTCTGACATGGCAGTTTTAGATATTCAGGTTCTAGCTTATAGCAAAACCATGTGTCTTTACATAATGAGCTTTAAAATGGTAAAATAGCTTCCTTGGGAAGCTTTATGGGATTTTTTTTGTCTTTTGCAAGGTTACAGCTAGCGTGGATTTGTATAAGCTTTACTTTTATTATCATTGGCTTGATATGTTTAAATTAATTTATGGTATCAAGAGAGATGGGGCAGTGAGTGGGCGAGGTAAGAATGAAAATAGAAATGTTATTTCATGCTATTGAGCTATGTTATTTAAAATAACTGAAAATTGCTATTAAATAAATGAAACATAAATGTGGAAAATCAACCTTTACACAGTGTTCTTGCTCACACACAGTGTGAGCAAACACGTGAGATGGTCCCAGTGGGATTATCAGGTTGTCCTGGATTACTCATAACATCTGTATCTCTCCGGAAGAAAAAGTTTTAATTAATCCAACTAGATCAGCAGATATATCCAACTAGCTCACAACACAGCACAGCTTTATAGCATATTGTGCTAGAGGGATAAACAAATCTTAGACAAAAGATAACCCCTAAGATATTATGCCACTTGCGTGGAAGGGGCTAGTGATATTGTTTGTGTTTTTCTGTTCTGACATTTCCAAAAGCCAAGTGAGTGATCTAGGCCTGTTTCTGCATAGAGATCCTAGTAAATCTGCAGGGCTTAATTTTGTATACTCATGAGATAATACCTGTGCATGGCTGGCATTCAAAAGAGTGAGTTACCCAAGTAAGTCAGGCCAGTTACCCAGGGAGCTTCTGCCTGATTTCAGTGGAGCTGTGCTCCCCTGTGGGCACTACTTTTCAGCGGGTGAAACAGGTACTTTCTGTTAAATCTCTTAAATACTGGCCTAGATTTATTTGCATACAAGTGCTATGTAAAGTTGTTAGGATTGGCAGTGGAGTGAAGAGGCAAGTTGTCTTAGGAAGTGTCCCACTGTAGAAAACTGAATCATACTAGGCCTTAAAATATTATTTTTTTTTCCAGGTCATTGAAGAGATCTTCTTGCCTAAATTTTGTTCGGTTGAATTTCTGAACTGAAAAACTATGTGACATCGTTGCACATCCAGAGAGGCTGATAGAGTTGGGTGGTGGTTTTTTTATTGTTTTTGTAAAAGAATTAAAAAGCTGGAGTCTCTGGGGGGCTTCATTATTGCACTACTGCCTGTGGTACTGTAACACGTTTGGCGCTACAGAGAGATACTAGGTAACTGGATAAAAGATGACAGATACTAGTTCTTGATTTGTCATTGCTTCATTTTTGTAGGTCTGAAGTAGTACAATGTTCATGTTCATCTTGAAAATACTGAGAGCACTGAGGGCTGAGCTTGCATGTCTCTTGTCTTCATTCATCTTTCCTGCAGCTTTTTCTGCAAGAACCTTAATGGAAATGGGAATTTTTTTCTGCTGATGAAAGCGTACCCTATGTCAGAGTATGAGTGCAGGTGCCTTCTTAAAGAGCTTTATCCATTTCCCTTCAGTTTGGAGGAAGGACAAGATAGCATCCAAAATGGCATCATTCCCTGGGTATCTGCTGTGCATCCCAGACAGTCAAATAAAAAAAATCCCAACAAATCCGTTGTGCTTCAGTAGGAATATTTTTGTCATGAATGATTAAAACTGTTTTTTTTCCTCTGGCCAGCAGCCAAGGTGGATTTGTCAAGATGAGTTCATGGCAAATTAATCTGATTTCTTTCTTTGACAAAATAACTGCCTAGTGAACAAGGGGAATTTAGTAGATATGATATAACTGAACGTATTAAAAGTCTGACACTTGTCTGTGTAGTGGTCTCATAGAAAACAAGTGAAAGATGATCTCAACACAGTCATAATAAAGTTGGTGATAACTGATTAAAAGAAATCTCTCTCAAAAAGTAATCTAGGGTATCACTGTCCAACATGGAGGGAGTTGCCAGGGAAGTCTTTTTGCCATGTGTGATTTTATTCAGCACTTTCATTAGCAGAGCTGAGTGACAGAATAAAGACAGAGCATCAGAAGAGTTGCGGGAAGGGTTGCAAGTGATTTAGCGGACAGCATCAGAATCCATGCTGATTCGGATAAATTGGAAAAGTGGCCTGAAATCAGCAAGGTGAATGGCAATAAAGACAAGTGCAATGAAGCATGTGTAAGGAGGGCAAATCAAATGTGTAAGTGCGGTGTAGGGAATAACTGTCTAGCTGCTGTGAGGTTGGAGAGGATCTTGGAAAAGAGACTGGGAAAGCAGTAGGCAACTGCAGACTGAATGTAACAAAACACTAGACTAAAACCTGAATCTCACTCTGGAAAGTATCAGGAGCAGTATCATAGGCAATCCAAAGAAGGCATTTATTCTGCTGAGATCAGTGCTGGTGAGACATCTTTTTGGATTTTTTATAGAGGGCTTTAAGAAAGCTCTAGACGAGCTCTAGAGAGAGATCAAAAAAAATCTGTTATGAGACAGGATCTCAGGGGAACAGTTGAAGGAACCGATTTTAGTTTAAGCTGATGGAAGCTGAAGGGAAGCATGAAGACTGACTTCTAAAATGGAAACAGTGTGTTTGAATGAGAAAAAACACTGGTCCTCTAAGTTTTCCGAAAGGCTGTCAGGTCAGTTAGGAGGAGATGAAAGACTACTGTTAGAAACAGGGGTTTCCACCAAAACTTTTCACCTGTGATATGATTCAAACTACGGGCAAAGCCACCAACATATTTGGTAGACTCCATTTCATCAATGAGTATCTGTCAGGCTTGCTCCATGTATCCTTGCTCCTGCCTCATATGCCTTGGCATATTGGACCAGGCAATCCCTTGAGGTCCCTCCCAGCCTTACATCTCTCCCTGGTTGCTGACAAAATAATGTACAGCTGAAAACCTCTGTTATATGCTAAGCAAGGTAAACCTAGCAAAGCTCACTTTCTCTAGATGATTGACCATCATTTAATATTTAGTGATGTTTAATGGCCCACGGTGTAGCTGCTGCATGTTTGCATTGCATATTCATCCTGTATTGCCTCCCTGTTTGAACTGTAAAATGCGCATTCACATGCTGGGGTACACTCATCACGGGGAATTTCTGCTCCTTGTGGAAATGCTGTTGTCATCCAAATTGTGCAAGGCACTGAGAAATGAACGGGGGTGTCCAACACTAAGACAAAGCTTCAGTGGGATTTTTTTCTCAAGTACAAAGGTTGCATGGTAGCATTCATATTCTTTAACAGATTTGGAAGGCATTGTTTGGAGCTGACAAATCTTGATCCAGTTATTTATGGAAGAAGAACCTGTTCTCACTGTGGGTCTGAATCAACTCCATCTGCAGGAAACAGCAGAAGTAATTTCAGAAAAGGAGTTTAACTTTATTTTGCTTTAAAAGCTTTTCTTGCTGAAATACAGGTCTCAGCTAAATATTCTTCCCTCAGTGTTTTCATCAGGACTTTTTCATTAAGAAAAAAAAATACACTAAAGAAAGATTAAATATTAATTTTGTCTTGGAAGTTTTATTTTCCTCTCTTTTTTCTTGAGTTTATTCCTTTAATTTTTTTTTTTTTTTTTTTTTAATTCTAAATCTTTTGGTGTTACCCACTGGAAAAATAGTGGAAGGATGAAAGTAGAATCTTCCTTAAAGAGTGAGAAAAAAGAGAAAGAGATTTGGGAACAGTTTTCTCATTTTCAACAATTTTTCTCTTTTTCCAGAGGAAACTAAGCAAGCAGGTAAGAGAATGAAGACCAGCAGACAAAAATGTTGACAGATTAATGAGCTTTTATCTTATTTTGTCTATAGTTTTGTTGCATAACAACATGAGGGAATTTCTAACAGAGTAGAACATTTAATTTTTTCTAAAGTATGTCATGAAAATTAAAGCATATTTCAAAGCTCTATTGTGAAGCATAATCAGAATTGAAACGGGATAAAGTTGATGGAAAAGAGTTTAGAAATCTCCGTCATTTCTACATGGTGATGTGACAATTAGAGGTGGCTTGGAGGTGGAATTCCTCTGCCGGAAACAGCCCATTTCTATGGAAATGGCATGGTGTCAGATTTTTCTCAGTGGAAGATGGTTAGTTTTGAGGTAAAAGCCCCTTAAACTGAGATCTTTCCTGAAGGTGGAACACTGGAAGTAGCAGTGATATCCATGTCCTTTCAAAGTTTTTATTTGTGCCTGCACATGCAGCAGTAATGGTAGCAGCTAGGGAAAAATTATAATTCTAAAAATGTATTGGCAAGGTTAAGCAGCTGAAATCATCATCAGTTGTCCTATGGGCAAACCTTACCTGCCTTTGGATGGGGTGTTGCATCCTAAATCTCATCTCTCTTGCCTCACATGTGATCAAGTGATGTTAGATTGAAGCTGGGATGGCAGAGCAAGGTGTGATAAATTCTCAGCTATTTTTTTAAAAACATTTAATCAGGTCCTTCAGTCCTTCCTGAACCTAAGACCTTAAATATGTGGTGTTTTTTAAGCCCTTGAATAGTTCCACTGACCTCATTGTTGCTTAATGAGAACTTACCTTCTAAGTGTTTTTCTGGCCACAAGCCATAATGAAACAAACATTTCTGATGCCTAAGGTTTATGGGTGGATCTTCCAAATATAGTCGAGAGAATTAGGAGGGTAAGTCCCGTTTGAGGATCTCTAGGACTCATGCCTAAAATTCATGTAGGCATACCGTAAAACAACCATCCATTTCAGTGAGGTCCCATATATGGAAATTGACTTTTATTTCAATTTTTCACATAATAGATTTGAATGATCACCTGCTTAGTAAAGACATGGGAGCAAACTGCCATTCCTTTATATGGTGAAAGGAGTAGCTTCATTTGCCATTATTTCTCCTAGAGCAAAAACATTCTAAAGCATGGAATCTGATGGATGCTTCCACTCCATTATTTTTGAATAGCAAATGAAGGCATAAGGAAGGTTACTACTATGCCTCATTAATGCAGACATTTCCTGCTGAAATTGATAGTCCAACTATGTAAAGGAAATGTAACTTTCTAGTTAGCCAAACACAATCTTTCTACATTAGCACTTTAAAAAAAATGAGAAAAAAAGAAAGTCAATAAGGTAAAAAAGAAGTTCAGAAAAAAAGCTGCTGGCTGAATAAAATGGGAATGAAAACTGGTCATGCAAGATGGAGCTTGTAATCACATCTCCTTGTCTGAAGATGAATGAGGTGAGGGAGGAGAGAAGGGGAAACAATTGTGAGAAGCCTCCAACCCCTGTGGCATGGTCACAGCCCTTGGAGGTATATGGCCAACCTTCCCTGTGCACAAGGTAATTTTAGCAGGGAGGTCGGTTTAGTGATGTACAAGACCTGTGTGCATGTGCTTGCATACAAATGACAGTGTGTTGAGCCCTGTCAGATATGTTTCAGTTGCAGCAGAGGCTTGAAGGCTGGTGCTTCTGAGAAGTATAATACAGGTGAGACTGGTGGTGCCTTGTAAGACCTTATGGGAACTGCTGTGGTTAATCTTTTTTTTTATTCCTTGGGCAGGAGTAGGCAGGGGCTCATAGTTGCACCCTTTTGGGAAGTTAATGGTTAGCATTGGCTGTGAAACAGGATTTCAAATAGCAGTATAAGAGGGGTTTATCTGAAGCATTAATTTTCATTTAAAAATAATAAATCTTCATTGCCAGAACTTCCTTACTGTTTCTCAGGGATCATAACAGATGCACATTATTTTTTGTTGCATTGATGGGCTTTGGAGCAGGAGTACAATTTTGGGATGTTAGTGACTTCGCAGATCCTACAGCCTGCTTTGGCAATTTTTTTTTTATTCCAAGCTTCAGAGTAGGACCTAGCACTGCAGTTGTTTCACATACTCTACCAACTGCTAGAGGAGCAATCCAGGAATGCACAAGCTTAAATCAACTTTCTGTGTAACCTGTTAAAAAACCTCCAAACAAACCAACCCAGGAATGTCAGAAAATATTAATGAATTAAATCCTAAAGTGCTTTGCTAAATGGAAGACTTAATGATAAATATTGGGGCCCTCTCAAGTAAACTACTCTAGCTATCTTTGGAACAAGTGTGATGATTAAAACTCCCCTGCATTACAGACACAATAGTGAGAAAATTATCCATATGGTTTAAACATGGGTATGTTTTTGTTTAAATGCTTCTATAGTCAACACAAGCCATTAAATACTTCTAAATGTCTGCTATATTATAAGGGGTGATTAGAGGCTTTGGAAGGAGTTTAATGGAAACTGCATCAGTATTGAACACCCACATGAACACACAGAAGAGGAGGGAAAGAAAGCCGAGCTGAGCAGATTTGAGCTAGCCTAATTACTCAAATTGTTGTTGGTTTTACAGTCTATTATTGATATACAAACATGCTGCTGAAGAATTAGTAATCTAAAACACTACAGTTCATTAGAGTTTTTAGTGATGCTCTAATAGCCATGCTCCATCTGGATGATAATAAATAATGGACTGTAGAGAAGTTACGCGTCCTCACCTTATAATCCATTTTCAGCCAGCTGAGAAAGCAACAAAGAGGATGTTTGCTGAAATATATCCCTTGACGATTATAAATCAAAGGGAACAGAATCCTCTGTTCTTTATCACCGCACCAGATATTTATTCCTTTCTTCTTTGCATGCTGTACAAATATTTCTAACCAAATTTATACTTTGGATAAAGGCACGTCATCATGTCAATATGACACAGACATTGCTGCAGTGGCATAACATTTTTAATGCTGTTTTTTTGCTACAATAAGAATGTCAGAATGAATGAGACTTTCTCATAGATTGTTGTCTTTCAGGTTATAATTGTAGCAACAAAGTACCTTTACATATAATGGCAGGTTGTTAACTCATGTTTTCATGTGTACATGAAAAGGAGCAGTAGTCAGGTGTGGTCTCTTAATCAGTAGCATTCAATTTAACAGAGGAACAAGAGCTCTTGGGTAGAGATGTCTAAAGGTTAAGGTGCTCATCTAGTTTCATTTCCACATCTGGCATTTGGTAGAATCATGAACTTTCACATTTGATGAATTTTGTGGTTCTTTCTTCCTCTCCAAACCTATGCATGATTTATTGATTTAAGTGTTCAGCGTTTAGGGGCAGGAACTCCCCATGTTCTTTTACAGTGCTTACCAAACCACAGTCCAAGTTAGAGGGAGCCAACAAAACCAGATGAAAATGTTCCAGGAATCACAAGAAAAGGGAGTCTAACTGCAGTGGATTAATCTGAATTTCTGTAGTTGACTCCACAAACCTGGTTCAGATCTTGGGTTAAATTCAAGGAGTTCAGGAGATATTTAAATTTTACTAATATCCAATAATTTGCTTGGAAAAGTGTCATAAGAGAGGATAAAGTTAATTTTTTGACAAATCCATTTATTAAGTTTTGATCCTGTTACTTGATTTTAGAACCCAGTATAAAACAACAGACTTCACTGAATTCTGTTTAGGTAGTTTCGATATCTGATGTATCAGATTGAGATGTTTTGACAATTATCCCATTGTTATCCTCAGGGAGTCTAGCCTCATATGCTGTTTTTTTCTTGATACGGTTTCTGTGAAGATGGGTTTTTTTTCCCCTAATCTTTCCCTCCAAAATTGCTGATGTGGCACAACTGTTGATCCAGTGTGCGGCTAGGTAGTTGTGTGCAGCTGTAATTGGAATAAAGCCATCTATGTTGTCCCAGGGTAAATCCTGACGTAGTTTTTCTGCTTATTTTTGTCCAACCAGAATGCTACCCTTGTTGTTTTTACAGCAAGTGGAGATCTATAGGATCCATATGCTCAACTATGCAACAATATTTCTTGCTGATACTAATTTCAGCTTTTTGTGACAAGATAAAATGTGGAGTGTGTTAACCTGGGAGGCTGATTTACATGGCATCTTCTCATTAAACCAGGGAGAATCTTCAGCTCCTATTTTTCTTACATTTCTTTTCTTTTCTTTTTCCTTTTTCAAAGGAAAAACAAGCTGGCTTTAGTCAGAGTGTACTTACGGTGTTGATCTGTGAAAGCGAGTACCTATCAATGCAGTGTGGTATTTTGTAGGTGTTAATAGCGCATATTTGTATAGGCAGAAAGTGAATCCTGTGTTGTGCGTCATAGTAGAATATGAAATTGTAAGAAAGTTTTGTTTGTTTTTTTTTTCTTGTTTTGTTATGAAATTATCCATGCCATCCCATAACATAGCGGAAACAGCCTGTGAAACTATTGCTACTAATTAAACCTTCCTGATTTCAAACCGTTTGTGTAATGTAATTAGGCTAAATACATAGCTGAGTGTGGTACGGGATAGTTAATGAAAATATTTACAAGAGTGGATCATGTGAAATTAGAAAAGGTTGAAATTAGTTATGGTCAGGATTTTTTCTTCCTCTTTTCCAACCTTCAGTGTATAAGTGAACTGGGATGTGGGGGCTGGTGGTGAGGTTTTTTCCCTGTGTTTCTTCGTGCTACTAGAGGATGCTACTAGAGAAGAGATTTTCTGCTGTCATCTGAAACATTTATCACAGCAATGGACATAAGTATTTCTTTCCTTTGGGAGGCTAGTGCTCTGGTTTTTTTATGCAGGATAAATAAGTTGGTTTGTTTTGTTTTTTTTTTTTCCCTCAGAATTATGTTGTCAAAGTCTTTAAGTACACAATATTTAAGACATTCAAAATGTATTTAAAAAGCACTGCGGGCCTGTTTCATAGCCGTCATTCTGTTTGTTTCGGCTTTAATCTTGCCCATTTTTCACCTGAAGATTTGCTGCACACTTTTCCTACAAAAAGCGCAGTCTCCCACCTTTTCATTATTAGTACATACACAGCACTTAGCAGAGAGTGCAGCAAACTTACTTCAAAAAGCAAGGTGTCCCACTTGACAAATCTCTAAAGATTAGGAAATGTAAGAAGTACCAAATAGCTGTGCTAAATTCTCTGTGGAGGAGGATTCAGCTTGCATCTTACTTCCAGTGATTGCATGCACAGAGCTCATTTCTGTACTATTTGTATTGATCCCGGAGATTTCAACTCTGCAAAGGATGAGCAAAACCATAGGCAGAGATGGTCCAAAGGAAAGAATGTCAGGTAAGTGCTGTTTTCGTCATCCAGACCTTATGGAGGATAATGGCAAACATTTTGGAGTGTCAGTTGTAACCTGGATTCATGTTAAAACCTAGGGTGAAACTGGAATGGTTGTTCTGTGCAAGGGGATTGTTTGCTGTGGAAATGTCTTCATGGAAAAAACAGTACACTCTTTCATTTTAGATCATGGAAAATCTCTGTAAGTGAAGGGACCAATGTAGTCAGATTGAAATGCTGTATCCGGAGCTTTTATTCTGTCTGTTCCTTTGTTGGCCAGAAAAAAAAGACGGTGGGGAAAAAAGAAAGAGGAACAGAATCCTATGGTTGGGGCATGCAGGAGGGAAATTTCAAGGCACTTTCTCCTCGTTTTTGATAAGTTTATTCCTTGACTTTGTGGTTCTAATTCCATTACAAATTTTATTCCATGACGTGGTGTTTTAAATCCTTTGTTAATTCCACTCCATGTTGAGTGGGGTTTTGTGCAAGCACATCTTTGAATCTGGCACTGTGACACCTTAGCTTGTTTCTGGTTAAAGACTGAAATGGTGGGAACAGAATTAGAAGAGGCTTTTATGCACATACCCAAATATATTCCAAGGGAGATCCAACTATTTCTGGTCCCAGATGTTCTTGTGGGAAATTTAGGGCAGGAAATGTAGGCAAGCAGTTGCAAGTTACTTTAACAAGGGTATCATTGGCATAGATGAACATTAAACTACTCTTAAGATGAGTCTTATGAACTTGATTGTTGTATTATTGCAATGATGTCCTCTGGGAGGATTTGAGTTAGGAAGATTTTCAAATTAATTGGATGATCATGCTTAGAAAGTGAGAGGAAGGTCTGGGTTTCAGTGTGCTGTGCCTGTATTTGAACCCAGTGGAGAATATAGATTTAGTGTTCTGTACATAGCAAAGGCCAAGAATGGAGAGATGAAAGACTCTGCATCCTGTCATTTTTCTACTTTCAAGCTACTCAGTTTCCCACAGTGCATCAATTTTTAAACTGAGACTTTAATCTACCACATTTTAACCCCTTCTGTGAAGGGATTTTTTTTTCCTTTACTTTTTCCTTTTTGCCCGCTTTGTAAAACCATCTGCTGTTTACATTATGTTACTTTGAGTGCCCAATCCCTTTCTTTATGCTTGTTTCCTTCTGTCTGTCACACTACAGAAATTATCATGTTATTTGGAAAGTTTGTTAGGAAGTTGTTTGTTTTTTTCTGTGGTGAGCCCTTTTCCTGGCAGCCACAGTATAAGGCATGTAGGTACTATTATGTTCTTGTGTACTTGATATTAAGACTTGATTTACTTGATTTACAGAGTGGAGTGCAGTCAGCTGGGAGTGGTACCGAACACCCACGTTGTCAATCTTGCAGGGATGTGCTGTTGTGCAGCTGTGGCTTAGAGATGGTTTTCAGTATTGCCTTGACCTCAGGCATTGCAGTAACTTGTTTTCTGGACCCTTTAGGAATCTGATTTGTATTTCACCTTCTGGATAAGATGTAGAGGGAAAAGGCTACTCTGAGTAAATACGGGATTTGATACTCAACTACTGCTTACAGACAGGAAGGAAGGCATTTTTCAGGTGCTGATTTCTTTCTTACTCTCTACTGGGAAATACATAGATTACTGCTTTACAGCTTTTCTGTTTGATTATCCCGGCTTTTGACCAGGTAATAGAGCTACATGGTAAAAATGCTGACAAAACATTCATCGGGGGTATCATTGTTCCGGAGCACCTTCTCCTTCCTTTCCATCCCAGTGACTCAGTTCCCTAGAAGCTAACTCACCTGATCTGGGTATAAATTCATCAGTGGAAATTATCATTACCTTTATTATTTTTATTATAATATTACCTTTATTATAAAGAGCACTGTTTAATTAAAAAGAAGGTCATCTGCTGTGCCTCTGCCTCTCTTTTTTTTAATTTCCTCCCCTTTATTTAAAAATTCAATGTCAACTCTGCATCCACTCAACAGCCTCAGCAATTTAAATAGTAAATATGTGACAGTACATTGACTTTCAAACATGGAACAGCTGTAATGCAAAAAAACTTGGAAAAGCTAGTCAAAACCAGGGATGTCAGTGCTCCCTATGTTTTAGTGTCAGTATTAGCTGTGTTTAATTTGTTAAATGCAAAAGCAGCCATGGTATCAAAGATAACAGAAGTCTAGACCTGATCTCAGAGGTCTTGTCTTCTGATAATACTGTCCATGTGTTTCTGATAGTACTGCAAGTTGTATGAACTCCAGAATGAAGCCCCACGCTCATTTATGCTCAGCTGGGCCATAACCAAGGCTTGGCAAAGTTGCACCATGTGGGTGCTCGATTTGTTTGGCAATTTTGAAATTGGAGTTTTATTTGAAGACAGAAAATAAATACTCATTTTTCTGTAACAAGTGTGAGTAAACATGGATAGCAGAACTGGATACACAGGGTCTTCTCCAAGAGTTTGCTCTGAATGGTGAATACCAGAGGTTACAAAAATGCCTATATGAAAATGTACTGTACCAGCTACCAGGAAAAAAATTAACTCTGTCCCAGACACAACCAGGACTGTGCTTCCCCACAACAAACCTTCAAAGCAGTGGCTGAAGCTACAAACCTCCTTATAAATTCTAGGTACTGTTTACCTGCCTTCAGGATGGGAGCATGGGATAGGAATATGGAAATGGCCAAATGAGATGGCTGTTGTCTAGCGAGTTTCTTGTTGAACACAGTGGGGTAGCAATGTTGGAAATCCCATGAACAGAAACTTATAGGGCAGGGTGGCTACTAGGATCTGCTGTCCCTCTGAGATCCACCACCACAAATGCTGTCCGAGTCAGAAGTTATTCTTTAAAAGGAATCAAAAGAGGTCATCGTGGCAGGGTCACTGCCCTCACCTGCGTATTTGAGGAGAAGGTAATCATCAGAATGTTTCCCTAAGACCTGGGCAACCCTCCTTGGTCTTGGATATGAATTTCACTTCTTTCACCTCCTTGAGGTCCCAGGTTACCTTTCTGACATACCCACATCTTGTACCCTGCCCTGGGCTCTTGCCTATTTCTCTCCCAGATGAATTAATTCATCTCCTATGACCAAACCTGGCTATTCTTGTCTCTTTCTCACATCCTTCTTGTTTCAGTAACTCCATTGTTTTCAGATGCCTTTGCCTAGTCCATCCGATATCCTTGCCAAGGCTGTTTTTCTCTGCAGAAAAGCAGCATTGAAGGTGACTTGGGAATATTTAGATTAAAAAGAGAAGCAGCTGATGATTCTGAGTAATTCCAGGGTTAGTCCTCATTGCAACACAATGATGCCAGCATCTGAATTTGCTTAACCTTTGTTTTCTACTTATGCTTGTTTGGATCTGTTTCATGATGTCTGAAGACCCTAACAGTGGTCCTGTTTTCACTTTGCAAGGCACTTACCCAAGTTAAATTTTCTGTTCTGAAAGTTTGTGCTGAAATACTCTGGCATTATGGCAAAACTTTCATCTGCAGTACTCTGTCCTGCTTTTTGTTCTCAAAAATTTCAGTGGCTGTGAGCTTTTAATGCAATTACATAATCACATTATGAGAAAAAGTAAAATTTTTAATTGAATGCTGCTTCCAAAATTGGTATTTTAAAAGATGTCTTGCTTCTTGAAAAATCAAATTATCAAGATTGTATTTTTTGTGCAAATGATTGTTACTTTTGAGGGTTTTCTTTCAGATTTTGCAAAACCTGCTGAGAACATTAATGTGCAGTTTTAAAACATCTGAAAATGCTATAGCCATTTTAAACTTATAAAGAAGAAAGAAAAGAATGTTATAGGCTTTTATTCTCAAATGGCTTTCACTGGATGTTTACTGCTACTTTTGGGAAAAGCAGTAGCTGTAGTATCTTTCTTGAGAAGAGTCACTGAAAACAGCCAGCTGAAAACAGCCACAGTCAGGTGGTTATTTGGCATATGGACAGAAAGGAGAAGGTTGCACCTGCATTTACCATCCTGGTGCAGCTGACTTGAGATCTTTTATCACTCATAATTTCATTTCTTTTCTTAGTCAAAAATAGTCCCAGGGTAACGAAGCATAGCAGTACTTAAATGCTTAAATTATTTTGCCTTTCCCTGTAATTCCGTCTTTGCTTCTGCTGGTGCTAAAATCAATACACATCTCCCAAATATGTCTCTGAAGCTGCTTGAGGCAAAGGAATCAGTCTGCAGGCTTGCTGTCAGAACGGTGTTAATTCAGCACCTCCAATAATGCAGATAATGTGGAACAGTCTGGATTTAGACAGTTTTTGGTTTCTCAAAATGATGGCAGCTTTTCTGTATTGATTTCAAATGGATCATGAAATCTGCATGTAATGAAGGTAAAAGGATTTGAAAACCTTTTTTTACCAACAACTTGAAAAAATTACTACTGCAAATGAAATAAGGACCTCAGTCCTTATTGCTTGTCTTTTATCCACGTTTCCTTCCCTTTCTATTCTTTCTTAACGGGGGACTATTGAAAGGAACTTCTGTCACCTGGTAGAGAAAGACTATTGCTACGATTGGAGCTTGATTCTTCTGGTGCCATGTTTATGTTATATCTCTAGAACTTCTTTTGTCACTTTTCTCTGAAGAGAAGGCATTACACCTAATATTCTTTTTATACTACCAACAAATATAGAACCTGTTAAAAATAATCTTTAGTTATGAAAATAAAGTGCTGGGTAACGTTCTTTTCCCTGACCAGCTGCTGGTTACAAAGACATGGTGAACAGCCTGCAGAGCTTCTAGTTCATGAGCAACAATATACAGTCATACTTTTGATCTATGCAGAGGACAAAGTCACTGCTTCTCCATGGATGGGGTGTACTGCCCTTGGAATGGTTTTAAAAAAAAAGGAATTTGAATTATTCAGTTTCTATATGAAATAAAATAGGTGAAACAGTGAGAAATAGACTTGCTTTTGAAAGACTGTGATATCTATATATACATTTAGTAGTTGATACTGAGAAATACTATCCTTTATTTTTCTCTGAAGGAAGATGAAAGATCTCACATAGAAGATTGCTCATGGTAAATGTGTTCAATAGCCTTTCCCAGATGTCATCTCAGCCTATGTGAGGATCGTGAGATGAAAAATGAGAGTTTTCTTCCTCCAGTAATTAAGGAAAATCTGGATACTAGATGAGTAGTTACTTTCTAGCAGCTTTTAGTAATTTAATACTAGACTGTGCCACAACAGTAACTTTTCTGAACATCCTCATGAGTTTAAATACAAAGATATTCAATGTGGCCCTTATAAGTTTGCATGCCCTGCATGCAAATACCGTTGGAGTACTGCAGAAATCCCTTACTAGCAAGTAGACTGGAAAATTATTAAGCTAGTTAAATATTTTGAGATAATATTATTTCAGTAGAAGAAGCTAATTTGTGAAAGAGGAAGCATTTAATTACTCTTGCCAAAGCATTTTTTAAAAACTTGTTATCACTCTGTGTCCTCTTCCTTCTATTACTTGCTGATAAATTCCATATGGAACAAACTGATGTATGATTTTCGTCATTAAGCATCCTTTGCTTTGAGTTTTTTATTCTTTAGTGTTACCTAGTGGATTATAAAATAGGGAAAAATGATTTAATTGTGATTTTTATCACCATAATCTACCCCTCAGTGTTTAAATGTAAAAATTATTCCCTCTTTCCAGTTTGGTCTCAAAATTATAGTTTCCTGAGAGAGAGAAAATCTGAGCCAAATCAATCTCTAAATGTTTTTGAAGACAAAGGAGGTAAATATCAAACTTTGCTGGGGGAGAGGAAGGGGAGGGAAAGGAAAGGTCAATTCCAGCTGTCCCTGGGAAAGACAGTGGCAAAATGTCTCACTCCAGTAACAGCTGGAAATGGCAGAATAAACTAGCCTGGGCCACCAGCTCATGGATGGGACTAAACCTACAGCTTCAGCAGTCAGAGAGAGTCAAAAAAATCTGTAGGTAAATAAAACATATTTGTTGTTCTGCATTTGTTGGCTCATTTTTCCAGTGAGTGTACGGTGTGCTGACTAATGTATGTCTTTGTATGTCTTTGGCAACTTCCCTTTCCATCAAGGTGACTCTTTGTGGCCATGCAGCATGATTTTCTGCAGCCTGTTGTCCTTAATGTACATCCTCTCGGTACCTGTTCACCAGGGAGGCCATAAAGGGCATGTTCTGCCATGTATGCTGCACACTGGCTCTGCTCAGTGGCATTCATCTCTTTGGTCTTGTCTACTTACAGAGCAATTAATGACTTTTTGTCTGCATAAGGCGGGAGGAGATTCGTGGGGTGGGCATAGGCTTGCTTAAATTGTCTGCATGTTGGTGGTGGGTTCCATGCAGGGTTGAAAGGATCATATCTCATCCTCTACTCAGACCCTCTCGGTGTGTGTTCTTTGAAGTACTTATGTTTGCTGATTGCTTGTAGAAGATGGATCTGGAAACGGACGGTACATTCATTTTGTGTAAATGAGATGGGAGATGAAGAAACTCTTACTAATTACAATCAGTAAACAGTAGCTTTTCAGAATTTTAATTTGTTGTTATTTTGGTTAGAGCACTTAGAAATGTCTTTTATAAATGAAAATAAATACCCTAGCTAAATAAATCAGTCCTTGAATCTGGCATTAATCTGCCCGAAATAATAATTAAAAAAAAAAGAAATTTAATAATAGCCTTATGCCTCTGAAATGTAAAACAGAGATAACATCAAGGACTTCGGGGGCAATTTATCTGATATGTTAGTTAACATTTCATTAGCTTCTGCCACAGTTCTCATCTTATGGATGAATCATCATCAATAAAAATAAAAGCAGGTTTTGCTCAGCAAGTTTGTTAATAATGTGAAAAATTCAAATAAATTAGAGTTTTCTTACCATAAAAAGCTTGGCTATTTCCAATCTATATCAGTTCTGCAGTATTAAATAGGTAGATTTGAAGAGCAGAACCAGAGCTCTAGTAGTGTATGTAAATAAAAATAAGCAGGTATAACTAGTGCTTTGTTTCACTAGCAACTTTCACAGGGAAAATACTCTGTGGGGATTGTCCATGCTGTGTATTTCAAGCTGCCTCAGGTACCAACTGTGGTCCTTTAAGTTGTACATAATTGTCCAGCATACTGCAATATAAGCAGTGTGATCTCTGGCCAAAACCAATCCAAAACAGACTGTGGAGAATGAGCCGTTAATGCTGCTTGGTGTATACTTAACATGCTTTGCTTCATTTCATGTTTTTAAGAGAGTGTCCTGGTTGGAAAGGCGTGGACTGTGAGGTAGGGGAGGTTGTGAGGCGATTGGGATGGAGGTTTGGGGTGACTTAGGGGTCAGGCAGAAGGAGCTGGGGCTACCAAATGTCAGTTGGGACTTCTAGCAAGGGATCACAGCTCTTCACTGTGTCCCTGCTCTTTGCAGGAGGTTCTGTCAATGTGCTCCTTTTTCAGCAATTGTAAAGCTCTTGGGGAGCCACAGGGCCCTTAAAACATCTCAAGCCAGTAACACCTTTTCTGAAATTCACTGTCTCAAATCTTATTGCTCTTATTAGAAGGGTGCCTGAAACTTCAGGGTTAGGCTCCAGCTTCTTAGATACCACCTTACTGTAAACTGCATTTTGTTTCCTCCATGTTTTTGAGAGCACACCACTTTTTATTGATGTGAATGGTGAGGGGACTTTACAAAACCACTCAGCTGTAACTCAGCTTGGTCCCAACAAAGTCATAGTCCTACCTCTGAGCAGCCCATTGTACCTCTACCTTTAGCAGCCACTCATTACATTTCAGGTAAATGCCACCTTCCATGTTCCTCGTTTTGAGGAGGAAAAGGTTTATACATGATCACAAAGATACTGGAAACTTCTCTTCTTCGTGGGTGCCTTCAAAACATTAGGGAGGAAGTTGTCTATAAGGTTAATTGTTGCTGTTGTCTTGATTACCTGTGCTTTGCTGTCTGGAAACTTGTAGAGAGTGTCTCTGCCTTGCAATGCCTCAACTCCTATGTTCTATCACAGGTGTAGATGAAGATATGGCATGAGTTAAGGCCAGCATTTGGGCAGTCATAGCTGTTTTGCCATGGAAGCAGCCCATCCTGCTCAACTGAACTGTGATGATGGCAGCACATGGAAGGTGATGGCAGATGCAGGACAGTGTATTCTCTGCATCTATTTTGACTGAATTTGAGAGGAAACATGCAGGTGAAGGGAGTGTGCAAGTTGTCTTTGTTTTTGTTGTAGCAGCTGAGCTAACACCCTGAATGCTCTTTTGGTGATGCTATGTGTCCTGTGTCTTAGACTGAAGCCAAGGTGTGGGGACCGTCATGTGGTAGCCAGGTTATAAAAAACAGGCAGAACCTCATCGTTTAAGCAGTGCCGAGTCTTTGGTATTCCTACTAACTCTAGTAGGAGCCTTAACAAGGCAGAAGGTGATAAGTTTGTTAATTATGAGAGTGCTGGCCAACAGCCATCTGAACATGAGCCAGCAGTGTGCGCAGGTAGCCAAGCAGGCCAGTAGCATCCTTGTATCAGAAATAGTGTGGCCAGCAAGACTAGGGAAGTGATCACCTCCCTGTACTTGGCACCAGCGGTGCTGCACCTAGAATCCTGTGTTCAGTTCTGGGACCCTCACTACAAGAAAGACATTGAGGTGCTGGAGCATATCCAAAGAATAGCAGTAAAGCTGGTGAAGGGCCTGAAGCACAAGTCTTATGAGGAACGGCTGAGGGAACTGGGGGTGTTTAGTCTGAAGAAAAGGAAGTTCAGGAGATACCTTATGATTCCCTACCACTATGTGAAAGGAGGTTGTAGTGAGGTGGGGGGTGGTCTCTTTTCCGAAGTTAGAAGGGATAGGACAAGCAGAAATGGCCTCAAGTTGTGCCAGGGGAGGTTTAGACTGGATATAAAGATAAAGGTCTTCATTGAAATGGTTTTCAAGCATTGGAATAGTATTCCCAAGGAAGTGGTGGAGTCACCATATTTAAAAGACATGTAGATGTAACACTTAAGGACATGGTTTAGTGGCGGACTTGGCAGTGCTGGGTTAAGGGTTGGACTCAATAATCTTAAAGGCCTTTTCCAACCTAAATGATTCTGTGATTCTATAAAGCTGTGTGATCTTGGCCAGTATTAGCAGAAGGGGAAAATTTATGAAAAAAAACCACAAACCCCAGACCCCAAAGCCCATCATTTTTAGCCCTATTATTCCAAAGAAACCTGGCTGTAAGGGTTATGTCATAAACTGTTTTCTTATGGATGTGTGCTAAGCTGGGGAGTTGATGAAAGCACGATGTTCTGTATAAATTCTTCAGAAAGATCCAGGGATGGAGAAATATGTAGTAATTTCTTCTAGTGCCATGGCAACCAACTCTACCCAGAGGAGGCATCTTATCAATTAGGTTAAATAATTAGGAACAACATTGAGTGAAATGAAGAAAACCAGCTTAGAGTGATGTCAGGTGGGAGGCAGCTAAACTTATAAACAAAATAAAAAATATGCTATACCACTTCTTGAAGACTTCAGCAGAGGCTGAAAGAAGGTGTGGAGAGAAGGAAGAAATAGAAAGGATGAACGAGTGAAAAAAAGTTGTGGTAGAAACTTATTCACATAATACAGAAAGTAGTTAGTCAAACCCTTAGTTTTGTCAAAAAATGTATTTTTATTGAAAATTATATATTTTGAAGAAAATGGTTAATACACACAAGATTTTTTTTTCCATTTTTTTTAATGTCCCAAATAATATGTCTGTGTTTTTCAGATTATAGAAAAGTTCACTCTTGCTCATTCTTTTACTATGCTTTTCATATTTTTTTACACTAGAAATAAACTGGGGAAAAAAAAATCCTTCCCTTTTATCTTCTGCTGGAAAGGTTTTAAAAAACCCAGAGAAAATCTTACTTTGTTTTTAAAACACTTTTCACCTTGGTGGTGGAAAATGTAGAACATAGTAAAGAATTAAGACATCGGGTTTCTACTTTCACTTTAGAAGATCTTCTGAAACTATAAATTCAGATTAGAAAATGCACAGGTGATACTTTTTCTCATTTTTCTGCTAAACTTTACCGTACTTCACTAGGAAAAAAGTGGCAAAATAATAAAATGGGGAATAATAATTTTTAACACCATAAATGACTTCATTTTACAAAATACTTCATTCTGAATTTTCCAATGAAAAATAAAACAGGGGCAATTGAAGTAAATGACAGATATGTAGCAAAATTGAATAATTTGTCTTTTAAAATGTATGTATAAATGTCAAATATAGACTGATTGTGATAGTTGTTATTATTATTATTTAAAATGAACAGACATGAAGAATATTTAGTTTCCCAAAGGCCTTTTTCCTTTGGGAAATTTCCCATACATATTCTCAAAGGAAAAGATACACATAAATGTTTATTACCAACCTTAAAACTCACTAACATCATCAGCTACTTTCTGTTGACCTCAGTGAATTACTGATCACAACCTCTGGGAAAAATGAGTTCAGATTAATATCATTAAGAACCAAAGCAGGTGAGCTTGCAAATTTGGTTCAAAGTGTTTTTATTTAGGTTAGGTCAATGTGTGTTAATGTTATGCTTGCTAATGTGTACTTGCAGGAATAAACACTTGCATAAAATGAGAAATATGTGAAAGATTGTTTCTCCCAAGCCGTCAGTAGAGGAGATGAAGAGGCTCTGCTTCATAGATACTAAATCTGAATGCCTTAAAGATTAAAGGAAATATTTGCAATTTGATCAAACAAACTGTGGGGAATGAAATGCACTCCATTGGGACTGGGTTTGCAAAACTGAATAGAAATGTAAAGAAAACAGCTTTGCAAAGTCAACTGCAATTAATAGTTCAGTATAAATCTAATGTACTGTTCTGCAGGAGCTTGGGAACAAGCAGGCTGGAAGGCCTAAAAAGATGTGCTAAGAAATGGTTTGTTGAATTTCATTTTTATTGAGTCTGAAAACTTCATCCTGCAAGGTTTACAACTGTTTCTTACTCACTGCAGTCATCAGCGGTAGGAACAACTGAATGTGAATGATACCTGCCTGTATTAGTAGCACTAGCTGGTTTAGGCTACTAATGCAAATGGACCAAAAAACCTGACAGTACTGTCAAATTCCCCATTCTCTGTATAATTCCTATTCTGTTTGTACTTTCAGGTGTCATTGCCCCTAACAAAGGAAATGAATGGCATACTTGCCCAGCTTTGGCTGAGAAGCAGCTGAGGATGCTTCATGTATTGGCAAAATAAGTGGGGGGAGAGACCTGCCGTAACTCTTTCAGCTCTCAGCATATGAACAAAACCATCAAAAGCCAGTTAATCTTTTACATTCTTAGCTGATCTCACTGTTCCTTGAATAAGGACCATAGCCGTTCAGCATTGTTATTGGCACATGCAATGGTGTGACACTGAGACTGCCAAACTGGAGGATTAAACATGTACTTTAAAAATTAATGCTTACTCTTGCTGCTCAAGAGTTAATGTTCAAGAGACATCCTGTAACTGTTGTAAGTGTTGGATAACATCTTGGACGCTTTTATTCTGTCAAATCTGTCATTTATTTTCACTGGACTTTTAGGGTTGGCTTAGTCACTCTTGGATAAAATCCAAGAAAGAACAGCCTTGCCTGCATCTTCCCTGCTGTGGGAAATAGTCAGTCTTGCTGGTAGTAGAAAGGTGATGAAATGTTCCCAATTATTGGGAACTCATCCGTGATACTATAATAAACCTAAAAAAAAAAAATCAGAAACTATCTAGTTTTGCCAGATTTGTTGTTGTTGTTGTTGTTGTTCTTTACCTATAGTTGTATCTAAGTGCATTTTTTTTCTCTCTGCAGGTCTTTTTTTCTGCTTAATCCTCATATTAGAGTTTCTTGTTTGATACAACAGTCCCACCACAGAAGTGATTGTGAAAAGGACAGATGAAATTCAGTGTCAGTGCATGCAAATGAATACACGTAGGCAAAAAATAGCTAGCTATACCCAAAAAATAATGGTTTCTAAATTAACAGTTACCACTCACGAAAGATATCTGACTGTTATTCCAAATAGTTTCTTAAAAATATCCATGTAATATTCAGTACCTGTCAACAAAAGGCAAATAGGATTTCTAGACAGGTAATTGATATGAACATTGTTGCACCACACTGTACTGTACTAAACCAAGATCTTATAGGATTAAAAAGGGTGTCTAAAAGGTAGCAAGAGTGAAGCATGGAATGACTTTCTTGGAGGGATACAGTACACAAGGGCTTTTCATGACTGAGAAAAACACAGTGGAGAACAGCTTACAGAAATAAAGAGTGGTTCACAGGAGATGAAGATGAGCAATTGCTCACTTTCTCAGAAAGGGAGTTGGGAGTTGCCAATGTAAAGGCTGGGGCAGCCAGCTTTGCAGAAAAGCATGACAAAATACAATGTCACATAATGTTTTGGTGAGAAAAAGCATAAATGAATTTGTGGAAAGAGATATTCTTGGTTGTCAGGTTGGTGGCTAATAGTAACCATGGACTGGAAGCAACAGGCAGTTTAAAAAGTCCCTGGTCTCTAGGTTCAGGGAAATATAGAAGGAGTAGCCCAGAGTAGAGATGGCCCATGCACCTTCTGTCTTGTACTCTGATCATAAATATCCAGAAAGAGCTGAGGTCAGAGGAAGGATTTTGGCTTAGATGAGCAATTGGTGTGATGCTGCGTATCACTTCTGTCACTACACAAATCTGTGTAGGCCTTTCACAAGACATTTAAAAATGCTGCAAAACAACCAAAAAAATGTTAAAGGAAAGCGATAAAATACGCTCGCTTATCCTCCTCAGATACTCTCCAGACATCAGTTTAATTTCATTGACTTCAGTGAAATTAGTGTTAATGTAGGAATGGTAGTGCAACAAATCTAATTCCAGCATCTCCTTCCTGGAATGGGGAGCAAGAAAACAGGGAGGTAATCAGACAGAAAAAAGTGCTGATCAGAAGAAGTTGGACAGGGAGGAGGAGAGCACCAGAAGCTGCTGCCAGGAAATATGCTTTTCCAGTCTCTCATAGTCATGGAGAGTTCTGCAATACATGCACGGAGGCTGAAATTAAAAGCCAGATTTTATTTGGTTTAGTTTGCCAATTTATGCGATCTTTTGTTGTTCTGTTGAATATGCTCAAACCTCTTCTACCAGGAGAGCATCAGCGGCTAGTAATATTTCCAGCAGTGTTTTTATTCTTGGTATTATATACAAGGAAGAAGTGGAGAGCTGTGGGACTAGTGGAAAGAGGTGGAGGTAGTGTGCTTAATAGAGTATTTAGATAGCTCTTGTTTCATTGTTTCTTGTTGGAGCCTATAAGGATGCTGGAGAGGGACTCTTCATTAGTGACCATAGTGCTAGGACAAGGGGTAATGGGATCAAACTTAAATAGCAGAACTTCAGGATAGATATAAGGAGGAAGTTCTTTACTGCGAGGGTGGTGAGGCACTGGAACAGGATGTCCAAGGAAGTTGTGAATGCTCCATCCCTGGTAGTGTTCAAGGCCAGTTTGGACAGAGTCTTGGGTGACATGGTCTAGTGTGAGGTGTCCCTGCCTGTGGCAGGGAAGTGGGAACTAGATGGTCTTAAGGTCCTTTCCAACTGTAACTATACTATGATTCTACAATTTATCTGAAAACAGAACTGTTTGTAACCTATGGAGTGCTGATATCCAGTTCTACACATACATATATATATATATTACTATCCTGATCCTCTGATAGACAATGCAAAAAATATATTTAAAGTATTGCCTGTGCCTGTCATTTTGCCATGCCATTGCTTTTCATTAGAACAGTTTGTGGCACTTGCAAAGGTGGATGTGGAGAAGATCTTCCTAGGACCATAGATTTTCTCCCAAGTGCCATAAATACTTCCTGAATATACTGAGATCCAAATTGACATGTGTAGGAGATGAAGTCCTCTCACTAAGCACATTCACACTGATATCTTCCCCCAAAACCCTTCTCCACAGGTGAGGACTGACTTCGTGGCAGCAGTGAGTGACAGCGAAGCCACAGACATATATGACTGAAACATGGTCCTACCAATGTGTCAGGGCAGTAGGGGTGGATATACTTTGAATACACAAAGAGTTAATTGATAGTGATGAATGCTGATTTGAGATCAACTTTTTTACTCCTTCCTCCTCTTAGTAGGATGCAGTATGGGGTAGCACTTACGATTTCATAAAGTATGAAAGTGAGAAATGTGCTCATTTTTGCAGTTAAGTTTCACTTGGCTATTGACTGTTTTACAAGACAATCACCAAAGAAGTTTTGAGGAAGCTGTCAGGCTCAATGACAGCTCAGCATCTGCCACAGCTAAATCAATACTGTGATGAAGGACAGGTTACCAAAGTGGATAATAAAAGCACAGTAAAGTTAATTCACCTTGAAAGCTTGAAAATGCTAGTGTGAATTTTTTCTAAACAAAACTAGCATCATTCCAGCAAAATATGAGAGGTGCTGAGGTCCAGCCCTGAAAAGCAGTCTACCCGAGCACTGCCTTTAGCGGGAGCGGGGAGCAGGCTTTACACCAGCCATGTGCACAAATGCTCTGATAAAATGGAAACCTGGTACTAATAAATTCGGCAAAAAGGGGGTTGCATTGGCCGAGATTGCTAGCAGTGTGCTAGGAACTCATGGTTTGGTTTTGTGGAAAATATTCCATTATAATTTAGGTTGGGGGAGGTGTGTGAAGACAATGAATGTGCCAGTTTTTCTTAGGCTGTTAAGAGTTTTTTTTTTTTTCATCAAAATAGGATTTTCTCCCATTGTTCAGATTTCAGAGGTTTAAAATCAGAAGACTGGAGGCAAAATGTTTTGCTAAGAATTATTTTAGCTTTATAAAACCTGGAGATGAAATGTTTCAGCTTTTTGTGGTTTTGCTGGGTTTTTTTATGGTTTTGGGTTTTTTTGGTTGGTTTATTTTTTGGGTTTTTTTTGTTTATTTGTTTGTTTGGTTTGGTTTGTGTTTGTTTTGTGGTGTTTTGGTGTTTGGGGTTTTTTTTCCCTTTTTTTAAATTTTTTTTTCTTTTACTTTTTTTTTTCCTTTTTTTCCTAAAAATACCCTATAATTACACACAAAAATCTATCCTCACAGGTTGATGAATTAAAATACAGAAAGAAAGAACTATTGAACTGAAACAGCATGCTTTACCCGTGCTCTATCTCATTAATGTTTTCAGGCAGATGCTGTCAAAGTATGCACTCTTATGTTAACAGGTGTGGTTATCACACTTCTCAGGGCTATGTGTGGCCTGTGTTTTATAGCTGGACTAGTACATCTAATTGTCCCAAACCTATTCTTACTAATTGTGCTGAGGTAAAGTTGGACGCTCAATTAAATGAATAAACGAAGTTAGATTTGTAAAGAATGGAAAGAATGAGCAAATTAGGAGAGGGAAAGGAAAATCAGAAGCTGCAGAAACTCTGAGCTTGTTCATATTGTATGTTCACCTTTACACTTACATACAGGTATATCTGTGCGTATGTACACATATATATGTGTATATTTGTGAGTGTCTAAAACATACCAACATGTAGATTTATGCAGAAAAAACTTTTACATTGGCATATGCAGAAAAAAGAACTAGGAGCAGAGAGCTAGAAACATCTTCTAGTAGAATCCAGTACTCTGAAGAAATGTTTGCAAATTTCCTATTATATTTTAACAAGACAGGCAATCTAGGTGGTGCTTCTCAGGGTGCAAGTGATGTTCTGGCAGCCTGCCTCTAGCAACATTGCTATCCTGGGTTCATCTTAACGTGACAAGAACTCGGTGTCCCACTAAAAAAAGTCACTTAAAAATATTACAGAAAAAAAAAAGAAAAGAAAAAGAAAAAGTATCAGCAAGAGAAAAAATCCTCACAGCTCAAATCTGGCAACAAGCTGTCAAGTTGTTTCACATGGTAATACTGACAGCTGCCAGCTTTGCTCAGAGAACTTTTTTCTGGAGATGATCCCTTTGATTCCTGTGCTTCTGTTCCATAGTGCTGGAGACCCTTTGTGTCCTGGGCTTGTCACTGGTGACAGTTTCGGCATGGTGAGGCACAGTGAGAAAAGCACACGCGATGGTTTTGATCCTCAGGTGCCAGCGCAGGCCAGTAAAGACTGCTCTCTGGGAAAGCAGCTTCTTTATTTCTTTGATGAAGAAAGAGAGAAATGTATGTGATGAGTAGATGATTGTTTGACAGACACAAGTCAGCTTTTTTTGAAATACTGTGAGATTTACATGGAAATGAGTTAATGTTAAAGATAATACTCAAAATGGAGAAAATTATAAATAAGAGATGGAGCAAAGTGATAGAGCTATGGGGTTGCTGGCATTCATGGTGAACATAATTCTCATGAATTTTGGTCATCTTCTGCCTCTCTGCTTTCCTTCTGCAATTCCTTTAGGGAAGTGATTGCATTGTAATTAACATGTACCATTGCACAAGACTTTATGCAGAATGTGAAATAATAGATGTGCCATTTGGTAAGGAGGTGATGGATTTCTGAAGAGACAGGAATTATGAAGCATGAGTATAAGAAATGGTTTAGCTCACTAGTTAATTATTATTTGTGCTTATGTTATTCTGTTCTTATAAATGGAAATCTAAATATTCCTCCCCTAATCATCACTGCGAAAAGCTGTGATCCATTAGACCCATCTTCCAGAGTGGAAGAAATGTGTAAAAGAAGCCTTAACTCAGCCTCTTACTTCAGAGGTCTTAGGGAAAAAAAAAAATCCATAATTTAAGGCCTTTTACTACAAGACAAGTATTTTTCAGGTAAAGTGAGATTTTGCCTGTCATTTAACACAGGGTAATGCTGTTTGCCCTGCTGCCTGCTGTAGTGTAATTGCAGCCATTTTCAGTATGGTCATTCCCATATGGTGCTTAACATTCTTGATTAATATGATGAGGGGGAAGCAGACCCTAACAGACCCAAGACATGTAAAGCTTTCCAGTTGCAAGAAAGTGCAGGAAATTGCATCCAAATGCCCAGATTAGACCACTGGACCTGTGCTGAGCGGTGTTTCTGACGGCTAGCACCATTTCTCTGGTGAATGAACATAGGCTGGCTGTGGAAGGGGTTGTTGAGCAGTGAAGATGTGTGTAAGCTGTCATTTCAAGCTGGTTAACATCTGGATCGTCAGACCCAGGCACCTGGTGGACCCTAATGCTCAGGGAGGGCAACACGTAATTTTGTTGTCTATGCTGTTGAGTAGTCTTAGTCAACCTTAGATCATGTCTGGCACTTCCTCAGGGCTAGAAGCCAAACACACTAATAGCTGTGGATGACAGTAGCCTTAATTTAAGTTTGTTTTGCAGTACCAATTCAGCCAGTCTTGGATTGCAACTGTGTGCAAAAATATTGCTAGTCAGATCATCACATTTGCATGGTGGAGAGGCACTGGAGCTTTAAAGTAAATATTTTCTGTTAGCTAAGTGCTCTCATGGAAAAAAAGACCAACAAACCCAGCTCACAGTTTCGCCATTTAAAAATTAGTGACTATACAAGTGCAGTTGATAGTCCTTACTTCGAATAAAGAAGAATTTATGCATAAAGTATGCAAAATACTTAGCTGCCTCCAAAGGAGCTGTTCCACTCTGTTGTGCAAGAAGTGTCCCCTATAAAGGCAAGAACAGAAAATGTAAGTTCCTACAGTATAGTATTGATGATCTTAATTACATAATTACTTTGTCCTCCTCAAATATCAGTGTTGACAAGGACTTCACAGCCCTCCATTACTGTTATCCTCTTAATTTAGAGTTTGCATTACTATAGTATCAGGAAGGTGTTGAGTCAGGAGAACAGGGGTGAATGTCAGCCAGACCCATGGAGGAACCATGCATCTTACATGACTGCAGCATGGCATATAGGAATGCATGGATAGCCACCACCTCCCTGTGTTGGCAATATGGAGTATACATCTGGATGCAGGAGGGTATAGGCCATGGCAATGACTAAATCAGACTGACCATGGTATGCATTAGCCTAGACAAAATTGCATCCAACTCCCCCTTGATTTCAGCAGTCAGATGATTTTGGTGGGAAGTTCAGAGCTGAAGTTAGCTGCTGAATCCACATCTTTGCCCTTTAGCTTCTCTTTTGCAAAGCGGATGCAACAATGCATAGGTTGGGCTTGTGGGAGGGCATATATATTGGATTATGTGGCATGGGATAGTGCAGTGATAAGATTGCAGGGGTAGTTGGAGGAAAGATTTTTTTCTTTGCTTTTGGTACTTTTGGAAGTATACTTTGAAAGCTAATATGCTCTAGTTTTGTTATCTCCTCCCTGTTAATGGGGACTAACTGTATTTAGGACACTAACTGAACACTGATATAGAACTGGTGTCAGCATTGCTGGAATAGGGGAGTGTATTTTAACAGCACAATGTTTACTGAGGCCAAGGGTTCAAAATCAAAATTGGCCTTTTGAAGACCTGTAAAACCATGGGGTTGTGTGGTGCTTTCACTAGCATGGCTGGCAGGCAGGTGTTCCTGTGGGATGGAAGTGGGAGGCTGAGGCTGGCATCAAAAAAGTGGTATAAAACCGTGGTTAGGAAGAGGGCTCAGAAGGATTACTTTTTTCAGAACAATATGCTTCATTGAATAATGTTGATGGATTTGAAGAAAGCTGTTGTGACAGCAGCAGCTTATTGCTGCTGCTGCATCTTTGTGAGGCTGTTGAACTTTGGAGATGGACACCGCACTGTGCTGCCAGCTGTCACACCAAAAAGCATCTGCAAAAGTTTTGCAATGCAATCAGATATATTAAGGTGAGGTGGAAAGAAATAACAAAAAAACTGCTCAGCTTTTAAAATAGTAAATCAGGTATTTAGGTGCTGGGCTTATATCTAGTTATATCTAACATCTCTATATTGGAGTTTGTATTGAATCTCTCCTGAATCATATCGCTTTAGTAATATTAAAATAATAATCTTGCAGGAATATCTCATTAAAAAAAATCATTGAAGAAGTTGCAGCTAGCCTCAGCATAAAAAAGTGAGTATCTATGTTTTTCCAGCATCAAGCCTCATAGAATCATAGAATCGTTTATGTTGGGAAAGACCTGTAAGAGCATCAAGTCCAACTGTAAACCAGACACTGTGTCGTGCTTTAAGCTCAGTCGTAAATTAGAAAACCACGTAGCCTGCTAGTTCCCCCCAACCTTTCCTCTCCCCTCCCTCCTGCTCCTGGAGGGATGGGGAGGAGAATGGAAAGAATGTAACTCCCACGGACTGAGATAAGAACAGCCCAGTTACTAAGATATAACACAAACCGCTGCTACTACCACCAATAATAACAATGACAAGGGAAATAACAAGGGAAGAGAATACGATCACCACCCGCCGACCGAGCAGAGAGCTAGCCCTTCCGGGTAACTCCCAATTTACATCCTGGGCATGACGTGCTGTG
>WYDI02030475.1:0-98339 GCA_009867235.2 Psittacus erithacus
AGGTGATCCTGCCCCTCTACTCTGCTCTCGTGAGACCTCACTTGGAGTATTGTGCGCAGTTCTGGTGTCCTCAACATGAAAAGGACATGGAACTGTTGGAACAAGTCCAGAGGAGGGCCACGAGGATGGTGGAGAGAGGAATGCTCCAAACACTTTGTTTCTGGCAAAAGCAGTTCTGAGTTTTGCTCCCTGCAAACAGAAAGTGAACAAATGCCAGATCAGTCATCCAAATAACTCTACAGTTCAGTGTTTGTTTTATGCCATCTCTTTTGGGGACCTCTTGTAAACTGAGTTTTTTTCAAGTTCCCTACTTTCCTTGTCTTACTTGACATTTCTTCTGAACATCTTCATCTTCCTTTTCTAAGGCAGCAAATTCTGCTTCTCCCTCGTCTCTCCCCTTCCCTTGTGTCTTCATGAAAAGCATTGAAATTTCCTCCACAGATTGATTGGATTTCTTGTGCTGGTAATTTCTGTTTTGTCTCAGGCACTCCAGCAGGCTTGTGTGATTAGAAGGTAATTCCTATATGTGGTATATATCTCTTCTCCTGCTGAGATTTTCTGTACCGGTGTATTGGGTAAGGCAAAGTTCTCCCAACCTTGAATATGAACTGAATGTAAAATAATTATCCCTTTGAACCAGGCTTTCAGAAGTCCGTTGAGGAAGCACGGAACAGTTACAGGCACAGAAACTGTTGAGATCACAGTTTTGCCATGCAAGCCGCAATTTGATTAATGTGGCAGCTGTTTGATGGGAAATTAGGAGACAGTTTTGAGAGTCATGAGAGGAAATTAGGCCATACTACACTTTTAAAGCTCTTTAAAACTCAGTGGTGCTCCTCCTCCCCTGGAGGTTTATGAGCACACAGACAACTTCTGTATTTAATTAGGAAAAGCAAGCACAGCACAAAGGCTGACAATGTTTTCCAGGGGCAGCAAGACTCACTCTTCATGTGGTATCAGACCAGAAATCTTGGTTCCTGAAAATCTTAACCTCATCATC
This sequence comes from Psittacus erithacus, assembly GCA_009867235.2. Classification (NCBI taxonomy): domain Eukaryota; kingdom Metazoa; phylum Chordata; class Aves; order Psittaciformes; family Psittacidae; genus Psittacus; species Psittacus erithacus. Next base: position 1,001 of record WYDI02030475.1, read on the forward strand.
TTGGGTTGCATTGTCCAAATCCTCAGTCATGTATCTCACTTTACCCGGTGCTGAGGTCTAATTTAGAAGCATCCTCAGCATCAAGTGCAGAACATGGCCTCACTGCCACCTCTGGAAGTCTCCTTCACCTCAGAGGGATCTCTCGGTAGGTTGGATTGTCTGTCTAGAATGAATCTTGGTTCCCTCCAGCAGAGGGAAGTAGCCCATGTGTCTGAACTGTGTGGAAAAGAAGGTCCCATGGTACGAATCATCCACTTCCCCTGGTGGAAACAGGGTGGTTCTAATCAATGTGTTACAAAAAAACTAGAGAAACCGCTTTCCTGCAAATGATCAACACAATCCTGGCTGTATGACAAGTGTACTTCAAGAGGAACAAACTTGCAGTCAGTCAGCAGAGTTGAGGATTCCTTGGAAGCTTCTTGGTGTTAATGAAGGTTCCACTGGGATTTTAAGCTTTTCTACCAGATGTGGGAATGCAAAATTAATGCAGATGCGATAACCATGGCCCAGTGGAGAGGTTTGGGGCTGGAACTCAGAAGATCTGGTTTCTGGTTTCAGATGTGCCGATTGCAACATGGGAAGGTTCTCTGCGCTACATTTAGGAAAGTTTAATATTTTTAGCAGTCACAAAATCCAGTTTTATCCTTCTGTGCTCCCAACCTTTCTGCTCGCTTTCCAATGCTTGAGTCCCCAGGGTGAGAGCTTTTTAACCTGCAGGGTGGAAACTAGTAATGATCTGTTCTGGATATCAGAAAGAGATTTGTGGAAGAGCCACAATTTGAAAACTAAATTGTCACCAATGACAGCACGAACAGAATGGGGAAGATACATCCCCATTCTGTTCAGGATACTGAACATCCTTAGCTGTATTTGGTAATTAGTTGTATTGAAATAAAAGCTACTGTGGTGACTGCACAAAATAACATTTTGATTTTTTTCCTGAAAGATGGAAGTTGGTCTGGATTTGAGAAGCATCACTTTCAATGCACGGCTTCTTGCTGCTGTCCAGGCAGCCAGACACACACATCTCTGACAAGGTGGAGCTGCATGTCTTGTGTTTAAATGCCACCCCACTGCCCATACTGGTCCTTCCCAACCTGCTCTGCATCTGGAGTCAAAGTTCATCTCACCTTCCCCCCAGTAAATCTGGAGGTCACCAGTGTTTTCCCACTTGGGAATGAACTCTGCAGTTAAGGCATTCGTTTCAGTTGCAGAAGAATCACACTCAACGCTCCCATCTGCCCAAAGAGAATATGAAATCTCATCTCCCACCTTCTGGGAGGTTGTTCCTGGATTCAGGCTCCCAGCAGCCCTCAGCCTCTCCCTCTCAGTGGAGCCCTCAAGCTCCCTATGGAGCATTTCCGTATTTCTAAGCCAACTATGGCCTTGCAGCTCACAAGAGAAGGCGCTTGCTTGTGAGGAGGAGGGTAGACTTGAGGTTCAGCCCTTGCTCAAATGAAAAGCTCAGTGTTTTAGTAACATGCTTGCTAACAAGGTTTTTAAAGAAAGGCAAAGCAGTGAAATGGGGAGCCAAGGCAGTAAGTAAACTCCTAGAACAACTGCTTATTCAAGTGATGAACAAGCTTTTTTCACTCGGAGCCTTTACTGCAGGCAGGAAAGTATATTTCCTTTATTTCAGTGTTTTCATTTTAGCTTAGTCAATGACTTGTTTATTAGAAACAAAAAATTAATTGCAAGTTAAAAAAGCTGGAAATGTCTTTTTCCTACCCACCAGTCTATGAATAGACTAAGATACCCAGGCTAAGATCTACTTGTTCTAGGCTGTTTAAGTGCTGGTTAACAGTTATTTCATCAGTTTTCTTTGTTTAATAATTCAGTTAACTTTAAATGTCTCTTAATACCTTCTTCTTTCACATCCAGATAATTTAATGTGACTTTATTTGATAATGGAAACTAATGCTGTCTTTTTGTATATTATAGCCTAATTTCTATCCAAGGCAATTCAACATAATTCCTAAGAAAAAATTGAATTATCTAGTGAATACAAAATATAATTTGCCATTTCCTAATACAATAAAAGATAAACATTAAGTATCTGAATACAAATTTCAGTTGTTTAAGTATTTGAACATATCACATTCTATGCTAGCAAAACAAGAAAATGTGAAATATAGCAAAAGGCTTTGGGTGCTATGGAAGAAACCTCAGTGTTTGCCAATTACTACCAAATACAGGAATTATCTGTTCTTAGGAAAAATGCTTAAATACAAATGTGAAACAGGAATAAAACTTGGTAACTTTAACCAAGGTCACTTGCTTTCTCCTTTAAGTGACAAGTAAAATAGATTGCTTAAAATAGATTGTTTGAATCCCATGTATATGAATCACTCCACCCAGCTCATTTTTCACAACAGGAGGTAGCAAGTTTTTGTGCCTCTGTGGTCATGAAAGAGAGGCACACTGCTAACCCTGTCACTGCTGGCTGCTGTTTTGGTTCACCTCTGCTCACTCCCAGCCCTTCCTTGCAAAGGGCTTCCAGCAAATGTATTTTTGTCTCATGTTTCTCTGTACTGCCTTTCTGAGGAGCAAGGCACTTACATTTTCTGCCTGGCCCTTCCCCTCCCAAACACCCATCTCTGCACCCTTGTCTTGTCCCATTTATGTTCCCACAGATCTCTTCTGATGGAGAGATACCTCTGAAACCATCACGTAGGTCTGACCAGAAAAGCTTGGAAGAGCTCAAGATTTTTATGGAACAGCAAGTTGCAACCCATGAGGTTTCTAGGGCATGAAGGGAACTGGGACCTACAGCATATGAAGAAAGAAAACCAGACAGCTGGAGTCTGGCATCCTGGGAAGTTAGGAGATGAAAAATGAAGCAACCTTGATGCATTGGCTGAGCTCAGGGATGGAGATACTATTTACTGCCATACTTGTTACCTGAGACTCTTCCATTCCTTTCCTCCTTTCTGTCTGACTCTCAGAGTAACTACAGCATCACACATCCTGCCCACATTTTGTACTAAGCCCAGCCCAAACACAGTGTAACTCCCCTGGATGACTGCGGAAGAGTTTCAAAATCCCACTGCACCACTCCCTGCAATTACACCTTCTTCCAGGAATAGGAGGACTTGAGCTCTGTGGCATTTCCAAGAGCAGCCCAGTCCATCTGGTGGGATGCTGCTGTGCATGCAGGTTACCAGGTTCTCTGATCCCAGCTGCTGCCTCTGAGTTATTCTGAGATGGGTTAGCATTGCTTTTGTGTTGGTGGGTTTTTTTGCTTAATAAACATGCTGAGTGCAGCATGCTGGCAACTGTCAGTATTCAGATCAAACATGACCGTACAATGCACTGCCCGAGTGATAAAGAGAAATAGGAGATGACACTGGGAGCCACGAAAACTTGTTAGCTACTGGTTAGCTCTGCTACAAGTCTGATGGGAAGGAACTGACTCAAGGCAGGTTTGTCTGCTTTGAATGAAAGGCATAACTGCAGGATTGTAAAGCCTTGTGACTGCACTTATTTGGGGAGTTTAAAACAAAGAGCAGGAGTTGCATCCAGATGAGACTGCTTTGAATTTAAGCTTTAGGGCATTTGCTGTGAGAGAAGAGTTAATATTTCCTTCTCCTTAATTTTCATGAAAATGAGTCCCAGCTTAATTCTGGGCCATTTTCTGTGCCATGTGAATGTCACAGTGATTCTTTGCTCAGATATCTGAAATGAAAAAAAACAATGCAAAAATGAGGACATCACATTCCAACAGTCAAATCACAGAGCTTCTCTTTCCCTTGACCGGGATCTGAAATGCCTGCATTTTTTCAAGTGTGAAATGAATGCAAGAAAATGCAAGCATCTCTCCTTTCAAGTTGTGCATGATTTTCATGCTTATTTTTGATTTGCCTTTGAGCCTTGCAAAATCACAATGTTTACTACATTGAAAACTATTTCTCTGTAGAATCAAATCTGGTTAAGTTTAAAGTCTGAGAGTAAACGCGCTAACCTGACTTCGCAAAATGGTTTCAAATGTGATTAAAGCCAGCCCAGCTTTTCATAGTAAATAATAAAATTACGCATCTGACAGAGATATTAAACTGAAAGCTGCCTGTGATTGCATTGCTCTGTTCAGCACACTCCTTTGTCTTGTCTCTTGATAGAACAATAGAAGCACAGTCACGCATTTTAGTGTCCCACACAGGGTATATGTGGGACACAGCTCGATGTGTACTGCTTTAGATTTCTGATTCCATAATATCCTTAATAAAGCTGCCCTACTTTCTTTGTTGCTATGCTTTTCTAATATTACAAATGCTGAGTGCTACAGTACAGCCTTATTAGTATATATAAAAAAATTCTATTACTAAGCAATCCTCATTCATCCACTTTTGGTCATTTGTCCTACATTGCAAGGTGCTGTGTCCTTGAACATCACATGTGCAGCTGGAACACTATCCTGTGCATTATAGGTGAAATGTGTAGCACCTGGAAGCTCCCTGCTGCAGCCCTCACTCTGTAGGCAATCATTAAGTCCTTTCATGAGGGTTTATTTAATAAACCACAGTTGCTGCACCAGTCCTAAAATGCTAACTATCCTGAATGATTAATGCCTAAAGCCTGATGATGATGTATGTAGTTATCTGAGGTGTTAAAATACTTCTGAAGAAACATTCTTCTCTTCAAGAAAGTTTCTTCGAAAGAGTGCATTTTCATTTCAGGAGGAAGATTAAGCCTTGCTTAAATATTAACAGGAATTTCTGGTGTGGAAATTATCTGTTTATCTTGAGCTGGGATTCAGTCTCTATCTGTTATGATCTCAAAGAACATCTCAGAAATGTAACCTCATTAAAACCAGTGCCCAGTTGCCTGCCTCAGTTTGTGGATTTAATGAGAGCCACTCTCTCCTATTCGTTTTGACAGTGACAATTCAGGAACATATACCAGAAATCATTCATTTCAGTACCAGAAAGTTCCTTCAGGAACACTGAGGGAGGACCTGTTTTGAATGATGGCAGGCATGGGGCAAGGCAGAAGAGGAAGAGGAAGCAATCAAGCCTGATTTCAAAAAGGAAGTCTCCAGCTTTGAAAAAGCCAAGAAGTACCTTTGGCTCTTAGGAGAGAGAGAATCAAAAAAACATCTGATTGCTTCTTTGTTAAAAGGAAACCAGTGCTGCAAGTTTCCTATCCCCTGAAGCACTTGACAGCATAATCTCCTCACCTTGTGTGGAAGGGGACATGAGGGACCCCAGGGATGAACTGGCCTTCCTGCTCTGAACAGATGTGACTCCTTCCTAAGGACAACAATGCTCACCTTCTTCACTACAGGCATTTCATAGGTTCAATACTCGCTTGGGTTGAAGAAAAAAACTACAGAAAGAACAAAAGTAGTGGGTTTACTGCAGACATAGGAGAATTTGCAGACAGCAAATAGCCTAGAAACTGGACTGAAGTGAATTTACCCTTTGCGCAATTAAAGGACACATGATTTACTGTTATTGATTTAATGAGGCAAGGTCACAGAGCAGGCAATGAAGGCCAGACTTCAACATGATCACATCAGTAGAGCTGGCAAATCTAAAGCCTGATATTTAATAATGTGACAGCCTTAAAAAGCACGATTTCAAGGGAAAAATAGCTATGTGGAAGCACACCGATGTTTGAAAGCAAACTCTGCTAACCCTGCTTGTACTATGGTACTAGCGTAGACCTAACTAATGGGTTTCAGCTTTTTTTTCCTCTGTGCATAAAAAAGTTACTTGCTAAGTTCCACTTACTTGCTCAGATTAAAAACAATCACAGTACCGATCCAGAGCTCCAAATGCGCGTGCCAGAAATTCAAAATTGAAATGAAAATAAATGAGGAAGGCCTCCTAAGTTCAGGCTGGCAGGGACCTCAGTAGGTAATGCAGTAAATACCACTGCCTCAAGATCTTTCCCTTCAGTAGCCTAGCAGGGGAAACAGAAGAGTGGCATTTTAGTGTGTCCAGGAAGCCAACAAAACTGCTTTCAGGCAGATTGTAGGAAAAGTGCAGGTTTCTCTACTGATTATCACAAAAACAATATGTGTGAAGACCAGCTGCAGGCATTAGAAGAGGGCACTCTCCAGAGGCAATTAGCTGGGTTCATCCATTCCTGGGAAACAGATCCTCCTGGGATTCAGTATCTTCTTAGTGCACACAGGACATGGGCTTGTTTCAACAGGTAGACAGAAATTCCTGCTTACCCTGCCTGAATCACTGAGCTTTTGTTAAGCAGGAGCAGGTTTTCCATTGTGAAACGCTACCGATTTGCAGTACACTGGAAGGCTGTCCAAATCTGCAGTATTTAACATATCTGATATTTAAAAATTATTCACGCAATAGATACATTTTCCTTTAAAGCCTGTTCCATAACTGTCGATCTTAAGGCTTCTTGCAAGTCACATTGAAATCCCAGCTGCTTTCAGAGAGAGGACACTTGGGGAGGGGAGTGACTGACTCCAGTGCTGAGAAGTCTTGCGCTACATTCCCATGTAAAATGTGGAGTTCTACCAAACTGAACCCTGTCAAATCCACACTGCATAGGCAGGCTTAGAAGTCTGGAAATCACATGTGCTCACTTTCACGCACTCCTGTATGACTAATAACATGATGATTCTCTGCTATTTTCATCCCAAAGTAACATCTCAGTTGCCCTGCAAGCAATGTGCAATGTTCCACTGCTAAAATAATAACCACTTGGGCAGTGTATTATGACTATTTGTGCAGCACTTAACAAGTGTGATGTGACACAAACTACTGCATGGGCTCAAAGCCATTTTTCAGAATTAAGAATAGTTATACAATTCATTCACCCTGTTATTTTTTCCACACCAAAGCACTAATATGAGAATCCCCTTCTCCATGGGTCTACTTACATATTTCAACAGCCATGGATTTGCTAAGGTGGCTTAGTAAGCTTTAGCTACTTCTGCCCAGTCCATTGCATTTGTCCAGGGTCTCTGGATTCCTGGCAGAAGCCCAGGCAGAGCAACAAACAGACAAGGCACAGGAAGTTATATTTATTGTGGGCAGAAGTTCTGCCTCCTGTGCAGATGCAATACCCAGTGTTGTGCTCTAGGTATGTCTCAGGTATGCCTTCTACAGAAAGGGTCTGTAAACTGGGAAGGAATAAACTCAGAAAATGTACTGAACGGGCTCAGAGACTCCAGGCAGGGGCACAATTCCCACTGACCAGAATGCTGGAGGGCTGAATATATTATGAACCCTTTGCTAGCACGTGGTCTACTCTCCATGGCAGATTGAGCCATTTAATACTACTAACGTTAAAGCAGTTCATGCCTTTCGATCCCAGAGCACAAACTTCTGTAGGTTGTCTCATTGGGAATGCATTCAAAGAGACACTGAAATAAAGCGTATGGCTCTTTGCAGGAACAAATTCCTATTGGCCTGAGAAACTGCCAGTTGTGTGGCATTAGATATAAAAAAGAACTTGAGCAACTCAGCTCTCACATCCTTTCTTGTGCTGCACACTGTAGCTGTGGATGAGTCAGTATGGCTGAGTGGGAGAATCAGACAGGTCTGAATCACCACTTTTTTCTTGTCTCCGAAGCACTATTACTTCCATGCAAATAACTTCAAGCCTCAAAGCCATAGAAGAAGCCCGGTAGTGGTGATCACAAAACGCATACCCCAGAAGGAGTCAACTGGTCAATGAAAACTCACAGCTACTTCATGTTTGTAGACACTGATTTATGTAAAAGGAAATTAGGTAATTAATCTTAAAATCCTGGAACTTGAGAGGAGAGCCAGTAAGCTCCATTTCAGTATTTCAATGAAGCTATGTATTATTCAGCTCTTTCCATTGTTGTTCAGACTGATGTATGAGAGGTTTGAGAAACGCAGCTGTGGAGTCTGACAGGATAAATGTTACAAAAGTCTGAAAAAGACCAGATTTTCTTTTAAGTATAGAGAAGGAAGAAAGAAACTGTGTGGGATCCTGGTACGCCATCAGACAGATCCTCATCTTTCTGTTGAGTTCAGCAGGCTCTAGATAGAAACTTCAGCAATATGTGGGAAAACACCTTCACACACTGGGAAAGTAAATTAAGACCTTTTATCTGCTAAGTGCTGTCTGCATCTGGAAGACCAGCAGCTTTCTGTATTTTACTTATGTCAACAGATAAAAAGTATTTGCGTGTTGTATATGATTGATTGACTCTTTTACACCTTTTCTGTATCCTTTTATATCTAATCTAATACTTCCAACTTACTAGCTACTTTAATAATAATAAAGCTAAATATAAGGCTACAAAAAAGTTAAATGAAAATAATTGAAAAAAAAGTAAAAAAATCAAGCATTTGTTACTTTCGTAATCTCATCATTTATTGAAGAAGAAATCAGTAGAGTTCTACAGATAGAACTTCATACAATATATGAAATTAAACTGAGAAGACGGTTTCAAATCTTTGCAAACAACTGTATCAGAGTTCTGTAGAAGTGCTATTAAAGTGGGCTTTCTCACATAAAGCTGGCAATGTACCTATATGTACATTGTACAGTACCAGCTGGAAAACTTCACTGAAATATGTAAAAGGAATAGAATTGTGACTGCAACAGTTTTATTAGTTTCCTGCTGGTTGCTTTCATTTCAGTGCTGTGGTTGTGGTGTGTTCAGAGGTTGACTTGGCTGTTGGAATGCTGAGAGCTAGGCGTTATTCTCTCAGCTGAACTCTGCAAACCAGTTTCTTTCTGGAGAAAAAACCCACCAAAATATTTTGAAAAGTAAAGCAGGGAAAAACTCTCTCAAGGAAAACAATGGACTTAGCAGAGTGTAATAATTTCATTTCCTAGTCCTTAATTCTCATTTTTATGCCTTACTGAAAATTTCTTGAAACAACGCTTTTACATAGATCTTGATAAAGTGGCTTGTGCCTACTAAAATAATAAAAGCTACATGAGGATTAAATAGACATATAGCACCTATTTCTCTTCAACCTCCACATATTTACCCTGTTCCTGTAACTCAGGTACTTTATTGGAGTTTATTATTATGTGCAGACAAGCAAATAAGACAAGAAAGATATTCCAAATTGCTTATCCTGGGAACAACCCATATAAACAGGTTTAAATGTCTGATGGAGAGCCCCAACACAATCTTTGTATTTTAAAGAAAGGCAATACCCCTGTAGTTCCTTGACAAATGGATCTGGATTGTGTTTCAACTGTCAGAAGCCAAACAGTATCCATCTCCTTCACTTCAGTGCTAACAGTGCATGGAAAAGAAAACATGTTTAACTTACAGCAATCCTTCCTGTGCCTGTGCCTTTTGTAACAAAGAAGTGTTTGCTATGAGATGGTAGCAGGAAAAAAACCACCCCAAAACACCTCTTCACAGCATATAGGAAAGGAGTGCTGGCTTGCAAGCCTAGTTTTTTGAACACTGTGGATTACCTTTGCCACATTGTCCCTGGCACATTTCCAGCAGTCTAATATAGAATCATGTCATCATAGAATCACAGAATGGTTTGGGTTGGTAAGCGGCCTTAAAGACTAGTTTCAACCCTCTGCCACAGACAGGGACACCTTCCACACAGCCAGGCTGCTCAAAGCCCCATCCAATATAGGAAAGGTTGCATTTTCTTTTGTCTTTCCCTTTCCTCTCCCTCTTCGCTTTCCTCTTTTCTCATTCCTTCCTCACTTTTCTTCCTTACCCATTCTCTCCCTTTCTTCTAGGAACTGGTAAAAAGACAGTATGTGGGAAAACAACACCTTTATTCTTCTCCTTTAATTTGGAGTGGGAAGTTTTGTACTATATCTTTTTTAAGAGATGGGCCCCAGCGTAACTGTGTGGCACTTGCTGCGGCTTCTCTGCTCTTGGACCTGCTGCTCTGTGCTCACAGCCAGGGCAGAGATTCACCTCTGTGCGAGCAAGCTCTGCACTGATCTGTGCAGGCCTGAAGGGTGCTGGGGGTCCTCAGCTGCTCCTGGGCTCACCTGCTAGCCCCTGGTTTGGCTCTGGAGGCCCATGGCTCAGCCTTGTCAGGGGCAGAGGTGAGATGAGCAGGTGCTGGCACTGGGCACAGACCTGCTCTTTAGTGCTGGCTTTCAGTGTTCAGTCCTTCTGGCATGAGCCAATGACCCAGTAAAGCCGAAGGGACATGATGTTTGTGAGGGGAAAAAGTGACCGACAGTCCATTACAGGGCTGGACGAGTGGCAGGGACGTTGGGCTGGCATCCCGATTGGGCGGGCGTGGTGGGACGCGCGGGTGGAGACGTTTATGTCACACACCGCCCAAGGGGGATGCTGGGGTCCATCCGCGGCAGCTCAGCGCTGCTTCAGGACACCACGGCTCTGGAGAACTGTCGCAGCAGGAGGTGGACCCGTGGCCACCACCACCTCACGCCAGTTTGCCACCATGGCTCTCCCGTGCCTTTACTGGGCGTGACTCACGACGCCCCCTCACCACAGCCCCCCATTTGCGGCTGCCGCGGGACCCTCCCGCCAACCTCAGGCTCCGCCGGGCGGCCGGCGGCGGGGAGGGCGAGGCCTCTCAGAGGGCGCCCCGCAGCGCCGGGCCGGGCCAGGGCGGGCCCGAGGCGGGCGGCTGCCAATCGTGCGCCAGGGGCGGGGCGGGCGGTGCAGAAACCCCCGGGAGGTGACAGCGAGGCTCCACCCCCCCGCGGCGAGCGGTCGCCGGCGGCGAATATGGCAGGGGAGCGGCGCTGAGCTCCACGCTTGTTGGCTGCGGCCGTCAGGGAGGGCGGTCACCGCTGCCCGCCGCGCGTCGGAGGGGAGGGCGGGCAGCGCCGGCGCCTCGGCTGAGGCGTGTGTGATGGTGCGGGCATGGCGGGGCAGCCGGTGGCCGCGGCGCTGCTGAGGCAGGGGGCGGCTGGTTCCGGCCCCGGCGGCAGCAGCAGCAGCAGCAGCCCGCGGGGGCTGCCTCCCTCTCCCGTCCGCTCCGAGCGGCGCTGAGGGAAGGAGGGTGCGCCTCGCCGTGCCGTGCCGCCTCGCCTCGCCCCTCGCTGCCGCCGCCATGCTGCCCGGGGTGGGGGTGTTCGGCACCGGCCTGACGGCGCGGGTGATCGTGCCGCTGCTGAAGGCGGAGGGCTTCGCCGTGAAGGCGCTGTGGGGCCGCACGCCCGAGGAGGCGGAGGAGCTAGCCAAGGAGATGAGCGTCCCCTTCTACACCAGCCGCATCGATGAGGTGCTGCTGCACCAGGACGTCGACCTGGTCTGCGTCAACTTGCCGCCGCCGCTCACCCGGCAGGTAGCCGTTAAGACCCTGGGTGAGTACAAGGGACCGGGGGGACCATCCGGCTCCGGAGCGGGTCTTCGGATGCAGTGACACCCCACCTGAGAGCAGAGTTTTTCCTTTGATTTGCTTCCCTTCTCTTCCCACGCTTCCCCGTTTATTTAGAGAGGGTTCAGCCGAGCCCGGCGGTCGCCGCTGTCGCAGGCCGAGCGCTGGCGGGTGGATGGCGTTGTGGCTTCCCGCTGTGACATCCCGCATCCGTGGTCCCCGGTAGCGGGCACCCGCCCGTCCGGGATGCGCGGGCGAGCCTGGGCAGGGCTGGGCCTGACATCCAGCCCGGGCGGTGTGGGGGGGAGCAGGTGCCACTCGTGTCGCGGTAAGGAGAAAGCTGCGGTGAATCACTACCCTGCCCGCGTCTGGCCGGCGGTGCCCGTAAGCATCTGGTAGAGGAGTGGGGAGCCGATCATCGCTCCCGCCTTAGGGACCCCAAGGTGCTCGGAGGCTGGGGGTGCCGGCTCGGCCCCCGGCGGCAGACCGGGGAGGGAGGCAGGAAACGGTGGCAGCAGAGGAAACGTTGTCAGAGCCGAGGCTTAATTAAGTTCACGTACAAAGGGAAGGAGGGACTGAAAGAGTAGGCATGAACTGTTATAAGCGTCTCTGGTTTCAGGCGTGCAGAAATGGGCCGCATCTGGCTGCCTCTTGTGTGAGCCTGTCTGGGCTTTGCTTTTCCAGCTTTTTTGATCTCTGGTTTTTGAACACCTATTTCCTGAAGGGTTTTAGTGGGAGTATCCTGTGGAGTAAGTGAGTCTTAATTTGTCCCTACAAATATAGGTGGGAAAGAGTAAAATGTTGTGAGTTATCATTGTTTCAGAGCACGTTGAGGTTGACAGGTCAGGATGGCTGGTTTGGCTCTGGAACTGCAGCTATGTAGGCTGATGGCTATCGCTTTCGGCCTCATAAACGTGTCTGGCGTGTTGTGTTCCATTGCTACTGGCGTACTCATTAGAATCTGTTACCATTCAAGTGCTGCTAGTATCACAGCCAGCTAGTGTTTTCAACCTTTAAAATGAAGCTATTAAGGGAATTCAGGAAGTACGTACAAAATCTTAAGTACGGGTAGGTATTTGTCTGGAAGCCTTGCTCAGCGTTGCTTTCTCTATTTGGAAATGCTTGTCTTTGAGTCAGAGCATTTGCTTGTTATTTATAATACACATTTGACTTTTTTCCTCAAGATACAACATGTGCACCAGAAGCCTGACTTGCTTGCCAGAATGATGTGCAAATAGGTTTGTAATGTAGAAATACATATCCCATAAAACATACATGAAAGACAATATCAAGGTAACAAGGTTTCATGCTTGACCCACATTTATTTGGTGACAATTGTCAGTTTTCCTGTGACGCTCTTTCCTGCAGGTGTTGCTCAGGGAAGTGCCCTGGCTTGCCTGAGCTTTATGGAAGTAGAGCCCCATGAGGTTTCAGGCAGATACAGGGCGTCTGGTACAAGAATAAAATGTCTGAAATAATAAAGACACACAATTGGTGTGATCTTTCTGGAGGACTTAAGAAAAAAAATCTGTTCTTGAATATGTACTGAATTTAAGAATGGTGCTGACAATTGGTGTAGCTGAGATGCTACTGATAACTTCTTGCTGATGCAATCTGTTAGCAACTGACGGGAGGAATAAAGATGTTTTCCCCCTGTTCATTAGTACTGTACCCTTCTCAGTTCCCTTTTATCTCTACTTGATTTAGTTTCCTCCTGTTCTCCAACAGTCATTATTTGTATGTTGCAGGGGTAGTGAAATGTGTTTGAAAACACATGAATGGTCATTAAACGAGGATTAAACGTGCTAAAGGTGACAATGTGCGATATGTGAGGTTTTTTTTTCTTAGTATATTACTTAGAGGATTTTTATTTACAGAAATCTCTTGGGTTATGAATAACACTTCCCCCAGTTATTTCAGAGTTATTTTTTTACCTTTTTTTCTTTTTAATTCAGGTGTTGGGTCTATAACAATGAAAGTTCTTGCATGTTCGTACAGGTGCAAACAGGGCTAGAGCAGCGGTTCCTCCCTGCTGGCAGCTCCTTCTCCTGGTCCTGCTTGTGCTTCCTAGTTTGGGAGCTGCTGTGCCCTGGAGTGATTATTTTGCTTTAATTGCTGATTTTTCTGTTTTGAGGGGAGGGTTGCAATTGCATTCATCAGGGAGGGGCTTCAAGAGCCTGTGGTAGGCAGGAGTGATGCTGTGGAGACTGAGGAAAGCAGAAGCTGGAAAAACATTCCTTACTGTGATAAGGAAAGGATGTGGGCCTTACCTATTTTTCTTTTTTCAACTTGATTTTTTTTTTTTTTCCCACTTGAGATTTCACACACAAAATTTTATGTGGCAGCCATCTATTGGGCATAGACAGGGATACCAGACGTTTTATTCATAGATGGAGGCTTCAGGAGGTCTAAACATGATGCCTTGTGTTGCAGCAGAAAAGGTTCAGACAGACATGAGTTATTGGTTAATACTCCTAGGTCTGGCTTTCATATGAGAGGAGGCATATCTGGCCTGGGAAGAGACATGGACCAGCTCTTCTTCTGTATCTGTATTTTATTTCAAATTGGCTTATTGCCCAAAGCGGTGTTTTCATTTGGGGAAGTTTCATTGCTAAAACATAAAACTAGGGAAGCAGTTAGTGATGTTTTTGTCATCCACCTAGAGCTGTGTTTACACTATGAATTTGCATATCATAGTGTAATAGTTCACATCCACTCTGGCGTATTTCTGGTGTGGACTCTGGAGGTGAAGGTGGGGTGAAACAGGTGTCTCTGCAGCTGTGTTTAACTCGGACCATGCAGTGGGAAAAGCTCTGTTGCTTTGTTTTCACTGATATATCTGACATGTATTTTTATTGCTGCTTGAAATGTGTTTTTGGCACAGTGACCCATCAACTGCTATTAAAGCACAAATGTGTGACTGCATGCCCTAGCTGAGGAAGTCCCCAACCTGTGGTTTCCTGGAAGCTGTTGAGGGGAGAAAATGGGAGAAATGCAGCTTTAAACTTGCCCTGTTAACTTTTTCTTTATGCCTCAGCTGCTTGGCTCCGTTAGAAAGAGGATTCTGAGCTGGGTCTGACTCTGTATGGCAGTTCTCTTAGGAGACAGACCAACAGTGGGTAAGTCACTGGAACAGACCAAGTTCAAGCGAGCTTCGGAAACCAGGCTTGTTTGGATGATGGCTGAAAGTACGAATAAAACCCATGGCTTTATAAAACATGAACGACACTGATGGCTTCTGTCACTTTTGTGTGAAAATTCCTTGTTTGCTTCTACAAAATGGAGGTGATTGACTCTTCTCTGCCTCTGTCTATCCTCCTTGCTTAGGAGCTCTTTTGTTTATTGCTGTTTTTACTTGTTCCCTGTAGCAAAACTAATATCCCAACTGACTTGCTGCTTGGTGGTCAAGAAAGATCAATGGGTGAATGTTTAGATAAGCACAGAAAACAGCCTTAGTGTTGGATAAGGATGCTTTTTCTTCTCACAGAGCTGAAAAATTTGGTATGTTTGCTAGAAGCAGTCTGTTTTTCCCCTACCCACAGGCACCAGCAGTACAGTCATATCCCAAGCCTGATCAGGCATGTAAGACATGTTTGCATACAGGAACAGAATATGTCACCAGAGTGCCTATTCATGTTCAGCATCAGAAGAGTCACTGTTGCAGACAATATGATATGACCCTCCACCTAATTCAAAACTGTCAACTTACAACTTTTCACAGTGTAATCCCTTCTTCTTGTTCAATTAAATACAACATTCTTCAGATCCTGACTGAAATGGTTTCCCTGTGTGACTAAGTAGCTGCCACATCAGGTGAAGTGATTTGCTACAGGTGGTGCTGAGAAGTCCTCGATGACATTTAATCTCAGATTTGAAGGGGAAGGTGGAGAAATTTCTATGTGCCTGGTCCTGTTGTTGCTTGAGTAAAGTCAACTCAGCTAGAGGGAAATTATTCATGAGGTTCACATAAGTGGTTCTGGGGAGCAAAAGTCTTGCTTTCGGGAAGAATCAAATACCAGATATTTTAATAGCATGTTTCTGGAGATGCTACCCTTAATTGTATTTACAATGGTTTTATGTATTCTTTCATCTTAAGTTAAGGATGGGAACACTGAGCTGTGTGCTGAATATTCACAGCATGTGTTTACAGCCATGTCTACGTAGTACTACTTTTGAAAATGCTTATATGGTAGTAGTGTGTGGTAGGATCTTGTTCTACCTGGGCCCTCTACAGGGCATGACTTTCTCAGCCCTTTGAAAGCTGTTCCTCTTAAGGAACACTTAAGTCAGTGCTTCTTCTATACCTGATTGTGGTCTGGTCATGAGGGAACATCTTTTTTCAGAGAGAAACATAAATAGATCCTTACATTCCCAGGAAAGCACTGGCATCGTACAGGTGTGCAGTACAGGCCCACTCTCTGGAATATGTTTGTGAGAACTCCTTCTTAAAGCACTGGCAATGTTACTGCTTGATTTACCCCTGAAGTGGGAGGAACATCAGCTGTAGTGAAGTAATTCACAGATCTGATGCAATATCTAATTAATTTCTACATTTTTCTGTACCTATGCAAGTCAGGCAGAGGGTACAGGGTTGTAGCAGTGGATAGAACTTGGTCCAGACTTTGTAAAGTGGTTAGGATCCTTTGGGATGAGATGCTCTATTAAGAGAAAACATTATCATGATTATTTATTATTAATAGCCATGTAATATCTGTCCTGCAATATTGAGTTTAAATTTGACCTAATAGTAGTGACTTTCAGCAGAACACACTCTTGTACTTGGCAGATGACTTTGCAGCATATTAAAAGTGAATTATGGCCATCTTATTGCAAAAGAAAGTCAGATGAAGTGCTGCCTATCTTTAATCAGCAGGGCTAGCAAAGGCTATGGTGCCTTTTTTTTGTGCATAATAGAAAGTCAGTCTAAAGGGCCTGCTGCAATTTGCTGCAGGTCATCTTTTGACTTGAGTGATGCTGGTATACCACAGAAAATGGCACCCAGCTTTTCCATTGATCTTTTTCTCTCAGTGCTGCACACCTTTAATTCCAGTGTTCTTTCTGTAAAACTGCTACAGAGGTACTGTGGGATTGGGCCTCTGAGACAGTTAAGGTAAAGAGCACTGTTCAGGTACTGCTTAAAAAACAAACAAATAAAAAATTAATAAAAAAAGACATCTTCTTTTCCCCCTCCCATTTCCTTCTTGACCTTCAAAGGCATGCTTTCAGTTTTCCCAGTTGTCCTTTTCTGTCTTAAAGTAATCACCAGTTCTGTTGCTGCAGTGGTAGGGTAGGTTTGGAGCCCAGTATGGACCAGACTTGGGACACTGGGGCATTAAGCTCATGCCATGATGATGTACCCACATTTGCTGCTATTGAAGTGGTTGTATTAAACAATGTTAGACATAGTAGGAAACACTTCTTCACTGAAAGGGTAGTTGGACATTGGAACAGGCTGCCTGGGGAAATGATGGAATCACCATCTCTGGGAGTTTTCATGTAGATGAGGCCCTTAGTGACAGACTTGGCAGTCTTGGAGTAACAGTTGGTCTTGATGATCTTAAAGGTCTTTTCCAACCTACCTGAATATATGATTCTGTGAAGACCACCACTGTGATCTTATATCCAGTTGGATCAGTTTGTGTTGCTGCAGTTTCCTCCATACTGTTTTTAAATGGAATGCTTGGCCTCGGGGATCCCAGGTGGCTGCAAAGACAAGTTGCTATGTTGCTGTCTCCAGACCAGCATTGGCAGCTGAAGCAGAATGGGCTGCACCTCTTGAGTACTGCTGCAGGTCTTGCCTTGTGCCCACTCTGCAGGAGGCTGCAGAGATGTGGAAAGCAGCATCTTGCAGGTTTAGGAAGTTACTATCCTCTGTCAGAGGTTGCTGTGCCCTATAGGTGAGTTAGCTGAAACAAACGTGTGCCCAAGCCCTCAGCTGTGCTATTTCTTCCTGTGATTTAAATGACAAAATGTAATGCTGGAGCGTGAATGCCCTCCTTCCATCTGCTTGGCTGCAAGGGGCTTGGACCTTCGGCACAGGAGCAAAGAAGGGAGCCAGAATGGCGCTGTTGTCTGCCACTGCCAACTTTTGAGGTGGTGATACTCTTTAGGCAAGTCTTTATGGCCTTTATCTGCTTCACTGCACTTTGGACACTGTTCTTGCACTGTTCTGGTCTTCCATTGATATTAGCAATGGTGAGAAATGCAGGTTTTTTTCCTACTGTCTGTACTACTGGAAAAAGTGCTATTCAAAGACTAGCTCACACTAGGGCTATTTCTAGCACAGGCTCTCTCAGGGCATACTTGTCAGTGTTAACAGTGACGTGCTAGCATTAGCAGTGCCACAATGTCTTGATTTGGCATTGAAAATGCCTGAAAGAGGTAAGTAGCTCTCTTGGGTGTGACTTCTGGCATGGATGACCAAGATTTGACTAATGTGGTGTCAGCTAGAAAAGAGCTGGAAATACTAAAATCATCTCCCGTGAAGAAAAGCATAACTGCTAAAGGTGTGGGCATGTGTGTCTAGCCTTGTGACTGTACTAGTGAGGACCACCTATTGTATTTCTCTTGCTGGCACTGTTGGTAGAGTGGCTGTCTCGCAGAGGCTATCTTGTGCAACTTTTTAAAATGGCACAAGTGTTCTGTGGATGCTGCTACAAAACCAAAATATGTAGCATAGATTTCTTCAAATCATAAAATCATTTAGGTTGGAAAAGACCTTTAAGATCTACTCCAGCTGTAAACCTAACATTGCCAAATGTACCACTAAACCATGTCCCTGCATGCCACATCTACATGTGTTTCAAATACCTCAAGGGATGGTGATTCAACCACGAGAAGGTCCTGATAAAACATGTGTTTACACTGTTAGAGATGTGCTCAAGCCAAACATTGTAATTATCTAACTTCTGGAGTAAATTATTTCATCCCCGTAGCATGGGAAACAGCAGAAAACAGATCTTTTATTATTTTTCTTTTCTTGCATAGTTTTGTGCCTTTATTCTGATAGGCAGTGGCCGTCATAACACTTGCTGTAGTGCTGGGCTGTCTGATGCCTCTTAGTAGACCTGCCCTCTGTTACTTTCTCTCTTGTTGCTTGTTTTTGGGGACTTGTCTTGCTGAGTGCTCAGTGGTGTAGGTAAAGGAAGGACTTGTGTCTTGTGTCTGTTGTTGCAGGTTTTGGAAAACTAGTAAGTAATAGGGGAATTAAGGAAGAATGTGTAGGTAAATGTGGAGGAAGGAAAATATGTTTGGCAAATAAAATCACCATATTTTCAAGCTTCTCACTGTTGCTTCTTCTCTCTTTTGGTTTTCTTTTTCCTTAAAGCCCTTTTTTGCCCAAAATTGACACTATGTACTAGAGAAGTTTGCTGTATGACTCTTGATATAGATGGTTTAGCGCAGCCCCTGATGGAGGCAGGGTAAAAACCTTGCAAAATGCTAAATATGTTGTTCTATCTGCTTTTGTTTGAGAGCTAGGTGAATTGCGTTGAAGCATATTACAACTTCCTGTCCTTTTCTTTGTATATGCAATAAATTTTGCCCACTCAACAATAGTAGTGGCAAAGCATGGAGGATAAAAATGGAGTTAAATTCCTAGGATGACCAAGACTGGTGTTTTTCATGGGCCACTGCAATGCAACAACACACTTCAGTGTTAGTATCAGTTTGCCACAGCGTTATCTGGAGTTGCTATTACTTGTTCTGGTTTCCTCAACGACCAGAGCAGAAGCATTTACCCTACTGCTTCTTGTTTATTATTTGTACAATAAACTTCTTAGTTCATAAGACTGAGTTGTCAGTTGGGGACATAATTTATATAGTCAGCGTGTAGGTAAGAAAACCACGTTTCTTACAAAAAAAAAATGGTTTCAGGTCTGAAGTCTTGATTTAAACAAATTGATTTGAATGCCTGTTTAATTAAACAGGAACAATCCCTTGTGTCAGTTCCCTAAACTGATTTAAGGCCTGGTCTGTGCATAGATTTTTTACATTTTTTTTTCTTTGTACCAGTATAATTATGACTGCAATGGGTATGATTTCTTTAATGCAATAATTGCTGCGTGGCCATTAGAAATCCAGCTGGTGTGACTCCTGGTGTGAATGCTGTTCCACTGGCATGCTGGCATCTGTATTTGGACCAGGTTATTCCTGTTCCTGTGCAGGCATAAATTGTTGGTTATATATGTATTTAGTGTTCGGCTAGTATAAATGTGTCCTTGTTACTGGTATAGTCCAGCTCTAGATTTATTTGTATAGCTGTACTCTGCATGGAGGTAGATGACCTTAATTCAGGTGGCTTGTTGTTGTGGACTCATGGAGGAAACATAGAATGATTTGGGTTGGAAGGGACCTTAAACATCATCTAATTCCAAACCGCCCCCCCATGGGCAGGGACACCTCCCACTAGACCAGGTTGCTCAGAGCCCCATCCAACCTGGCCTTGAACACAACCAGGGATGGGGCAGCCACAACTTCTCTGGGCAACCTGTGCCAGTGCCTCACCACCCTCACAGTAAAGAATTTCTTCCTAATATCTAAATCTCCCCTCTTTAAGCTTGAAGCTATTCCCCCTTGTCCTGTCACTACATGCCCTTGTGAAAAGCCCCTCTCCAGATTTCTTATTGGTCCCCTTTATGTACTGGAAGGCTGCTATAAGGTGTCCCCTGAGCTTTCTCTTCTCCAGACTGAACAAGCCTAACTCTCTCAGCCTGTGGTCATAGGAGAGGTGTGCCAGCCCTCACATTGTCTTTGTGGCTTCCTCTGGACATGCTGCAACAAGTTCATGTCCTTATGCTGGGGCCCCAGAGCTGGACTGCAGTACTGCAGGTGGAGTCTCACGGGAGGAGAGTTAGAGAGGCAGAATTGCCTCCCTTGACCTGCTGGTCATGCTCCTTTTGATGCAGCCCAGTGTACGGTTGGCTTTTGGGTCACTGTAGGTTTTTGAGGCCTTTGAGCAAAGGCCCTGAAAAAGTCTAAGGAGTTTTTCTGTGCTTTTTCTGGAGCTGTCTATGCTTAAAAACCTGGTGGTGAAGAACTGAAGAAGCTAGGTCTTGCTGCACTGCACAGTTGGCTCTGACCATCAGTGTCAGGCAAGACTCATGCACCTGGCAAGTGTAAGTGTAATTATCCTTGAACTGTGGATGCTTCTAATAGCTGCACTTCCAGATGGTGGAATTGGCATTCAGGATAGGATAAACACCAGATCTTATTAATACACAGGTCTGACCCACAGGGTAACAGAAATTCTAGGGAATTGTGGAAGAGGGAAAGAGTTTACCCTCTCTTCTCCTTTGGAAAGAGATAATAGCATCCTTCAGTTTAGCCCAGGCAGGGCTAATGATGAAGGTTACTATTTATCTGGTGTAACTCCTTTAAGTTTGGGCATGGTGAAGAGCACAGAAAATGAGAACATGGTGTGAGGAACTTGGTTACTAGTAATATAAGAATAAACATAATGATTTAACAAAGGGAGTAAAATTACTTCTGTCATTTGCTACTGTGCTAGAGTTTAACCTTAGGGTGAAAACCGATGCCTTCAATTCCATCACAGCAGCAATAACAGCTTTAGTGAAGCAGATGGAGACTGGAAAAAAAAAAAAGGTAGCAACTTGGTTTTGCATTCTGATGTTTCGATGGCTTTTATCAGCAATAAAGGTCCTTGTTTTGGCATTTCCTTGCAGTGAATGTGTGGCAGTCTTCAGCTCTCCCATCTGGTCATTTTTTGCCAGGAAATGCCCAGAAGGGAGGTCATAGTTGAATTAAATACTGTCTCTAGAGTACTGGGTTTCACGTGGCTAATGAGAAGCCTTAATATAGAGAGCTTTCAAAATCCAAATAGAGTTAAACAAGGAGAGAGAAGGACAAAATTGTAGTTCTCTTTGCTGTGCTGGAGTGATGGTGCCAAAAAATGTAAAACTGAAGGGTAGATTAAGCACTCAGAATTAATGATGTCTATACATATGCATTACATATAGCTCCACAGATGTATAAAAATTAAAGAAAATCCCCAACATTAGGGTGAAAAATATATAAATTTAAAATTCCTGGAAGTTCCTCCCCTTCCTTTACTTCCTCAGCCCATACAAGACAATGCAACTGTTACTGTGTTGTCTGGGGATAGGAAAGGGGAGAGAGAATAGCTGGGAGAATATCTGAAACAGTTGCAGCCATGCTCATGAGCATTAAAGTAAATTCCAGAAACTTACCTGAAAAATGCATGTAAAAGTTTGGATTCTGATCCTGCTTGCTCCATTGGAAATGCAAGTAAAGCTCTGCTGGATCAAAGGAAGTGGTTGTAATTTATGTGCTGTTACTGAGAACATGTGGCTTATAAGAAAACCTGACCATGCTGCAGAGGGAAAAGCCTGCCCTTGCAAATCTGTGTCCTCTCAGCAGAGGCATTGCTGTCATTTAGGAAATGATTGGTGGGAGTCTTGGGACATGGTTCTGTAGACCTTTGCTTAACTTCAGTAGTCTCCTTGAAGACAAAATCCCCAGTTCCTTACAGGGAATATTTGTCAGGTGCAGTAATTCGTGTAAGTAGGAATTTGCTTGCAAACTGCCTTTGTACCATTGATCAAAAAAATCTGAAGATACAGCTACATCTGTGCAATTCCACAGCACGATGCGGTTGTGCTTCTATAACATGTTGCAGCAGCATGTCTGCAGGAATAAGACATAAGGTGGAAAATATTTGGAGCAGAGGTGCTTAGAAGCATTAGCCATAGCCTATGAAAGTCTATCACTAAATGAGCGTGACAGAGCTTGCAGAACTCTTTTGTGACTTGCTGCTTGCCTTGAAGGAACTTGACAAGTTAGTGTTGTGAAAGATGTTTTGTGGTTAAACAGTATGAGGTATTCTGATGAAGGCTTGTTTCTTGGGCAGAGTGCTCAGCAGCACTCCCTGAAACTAGTTTGTGGATACGGAATTATCCAAATGCAGGAGAAGTTGTCCTGAATTTAGTATCCTTGGTTAACAGGCAGGACTCATTGTTTATGTTGCTGGAGAATTCTACTTAAAATCTGTGTCATGAGATGCTTGGTTTGCAGGTGTGACATCTTTGCGAAACTAGCCAAAGTACATTTGGGCATGGTCTATGACTATTGGTGTAGCTTGAGAGAACCATGGGCCTTAAATGCAATTCTGGCTCTAATTTTTACTGGACTCCAGCATCTATTAGGGAAAAATGCTTTGATGCATTGTATGCCTAAAATGAGGAAAACCTGTGTTCACAAGCCATCTCACTTCTAGCTCATAAATACTGATCTGTTTGCTTGTGAAGTTTGATGCTAGCTAGCAGACTTACGCCTTTGATCATATTGCTGTCTTGCAGCTCTTCATATAAATTTGTGTTGATACTGTGATTGTTGTTTGAAGTTACAGATTTGTTCACATAGGTGAAGGTGATCCTTCACAAGGCTGATGTGTGCAGATGTTTCAGCAGCTGCTGAGCCTGTACCTGCAGCCATCTGTGCGCAGAGAGAACTGACCCCTAATATGCCAAGTGGGAATAGAATAGTAGCATTGTACCCTTGCTGTGTGCTTGATGAGACTCATATCTGCTCTAAGCAAGAGTGACATGATCAGAATAAGCTTGAGGATTCCTGTCCTGAGCTTTCATTCTCTGTAATATAGGTTGTGTGTTTTAATTAGATCTTACTTCCATGCTTTCCTGAAGCTGGTTTCATTTTTCAGGATTACGAAAACTACAGATCAGGGATGGAGGAGCATGGCGTTAAGAGACTTGCTGAAGCTTGTGTGAGAAACTGGTTATCGTCCTCTGATACCTGCTCTTTCACTGTGGGACTCACTGTGGCTGAATGCTGTTGAGTGCAAACACACCTGAGCTGCTGGAAGAGGACTGATCCCTGTCATTCTCATCAGGGCTTTTCCCTGGATGGTTGTGCAGGCGATCTAAAACCAGGGTGGCAAGAGAGGAGTGGGGACAGTGGAGGGAAACCTGATTCCCAGTTAGGAATGAGCTCTACATTCTTCTTGATGTCCCTTTTTAATGTGTATGGGGCAGCTTGCGAAGGAATTACAAGGACTGTTGGAAGGATTCTTCTCTGGTGAAGATTAATGGTTGGGATTGAGTGATCCATGGCTGTGATGTTTTTGAGGATTGTATCTGGCGCTAAATATTTTGTGAGTTATTAATGCCAGTAATCATCTTTCTGGCATTGGAGCTTTATTTACCAGATGCTACAAAAAAACCTTAACGAAGCCAGCTTGCTATGAGCAGTGATTGCTCAGCAGGTAGGAGACTTGTGTGTTTATTTTTAATAAAATATGGAGTTTGTCTTTAGAATGTATTATGGCCCTCTGTACACTGGTACACACCCCTTTAGCAAATCGGCAGGGCTTTTCTGGTCTGACCAGAACAGCTCCCTTTTTGGAAGACAGACAGTAGCATATTCATATGTAATGTTGATTGCAGATACAACCTTGAGTATAACCGTAAGCTGATGAGAGCAAGTTCAGATTTGCAGCTGCTGTTAGGAGGTGCGCAAATGTAGAAAGATACCTAATTTCAGGTCTCGGTGCTTTTTCTGCCCTGTAGAGCACAGGGCCTCCTGCATTGAGCAGAATTATCCCAGAGCCTCTGCTGTAAGGTTAATTTAATATCATAGAAGTATAGGTATCAGGGGTTTTTTTAATCCTAAAGAATATATATGTTACCAAGGCACTGAAAAGACATGCCTTTGGCCTTCTGTTTGAGGGGACTGTGTGTTTTCAGAGTCCTTCTGGCAGGTAGTACCTGTACTATTGTGAAGTTTCCTGGTCACAAGTGTCAGATGTTTGTACCACAGCTCTGGACCAGTGCAAGGATTATGGGTATTTCTAGGTTTTTATAATTGTCTGGTCTAAGTATGCTAGCCTAAATTCTGTGTGGATTATGTGGTGCTTATAGGTGGGAACTCTGAGTGTAGGAACCAAGCAGATCATACAGATTACACTCTCTTGGTTGCAATGAATGTAAATATATGTACATATTCTTTGCCTGTGTATCAGAAAAATCTCTAGAAAAAACTTCATATAGGCTTGTGCTGCAGCAATAGGCTTGTGAAGTTGCTACAACTGCTGATGCAGGAAAAATTGAGAATTTTGTATTTAAGTCCTGCTGGCAAGTAAAAATATATGGCTTTGCAAATGAGTATTGCTCACAGAATACATATGTCTAGTAATGAAATTACCTTTTCAGTCTCTCCATCTTTTTCTCACCTATCTATTTACTTTAAAGCCTGTTAGAACCTGAAACTAATACCACGGAAATTAAAAGTGTGGGAAATTGTGCTTCTTCAATTTGCTCACAGCAAACAGTGGGAGTAGTTACTTGGAGGAGAGGAAGCCACAGAGAATGGGAAATCAGAAAAGCAGCTTCAGACCAAGATAGACTCTCTAGCTCTGATTGGAGAACTGTGTACCATGAGCCTCTTTTCTGATTAAATGCGGCTGTGCTGTGCCAGTCTCTAAACCTGTAATTACAAGGCCATGAGAGATGGATTGATATGGACAGTAGTTAGGATATTAATTAAAATACCATGGATGATGTGCAGAACAATATGTTTTATGCTTTATTTAAAGGAACTGGAGAATAATTCATTCAAAATGCCATGAGTTGTCAATCTTGGGTCTTGTTTCTTCTTCTTTTGAATGTTCAAGCAACTGTAAGTTGCTTCACAGGCTGCAAGATAGTGGAAGTCTGGGGTCCTACGTCAAAACAAGGTATTTCTAGTCAAATGTTCATTTTGGTAGGATTAAACTACTTGCAACTGGCCTGTTGCTTTTCAGACATAGAAGCCAGAAAAAAGACCTGTGTGGAGTAATCTGAGATTTACCTCTAGATCTTCTGTAGGAATTTAATCTTTTGCGTTTGTGCTAGTGTCTCCCTGTGTGTTCATGCAACTCAGACTCTTTCAAAAAATATGGATGCAGTCCATCTTCATTATTGCTCCTTGGGATTAAATTACACAAAAGTGGAGCAGGTGAAGAACACTGTGGGCAGCCAGGGACAGGAGTCCATGTGCCTCTTGTTCCCAGCTTCACAGATCCTGTAACCTTTAACACAGCTGTGAAAATCCTTTTCTACTGAGCTTTTTCACATCTTCCAGTTTTACATTGACAGGAAAACTTTCAACTCTGTTGTTAGGTACGAGTGTCAGAGCCTATTGATTTGAAGCGCACCTACTGGGGTAAGTAATTGAAGGCAGAGTTAGAGTGCAGGGCGCTTCCAGAGAGTGAGGTGTTGTATGGATTAGAGGAGGAGGAGGGAGGTGAATGTGATTTGTGAGTCCTTACCTCAGGCCTGCTGCACACTGTTGTCCTTATGTACACTGCCTCACTACAGCAGTGGGTGTTTTGAGTTAAGTATAGGAAGGAGGTTTTCCACATGGGCAGGGTAGGACTCTTAGGCAGCTCATTGCTCTTCCTGTTGATGAAAAGCAATGGAGTAGATGCAGTTGACCAATGGGCAGTCAGTTCATTAGCCATATTCATTAGTGATAAAAGATCCACAGGCCCGAAGAATTCAATTGCCTCTGAAATCTTTGGTCAGTGTCAGGGCTCCCAGGCATGACCCTGAATGAACTTCCATGTGCCTGAAACTAAAAGACTTGAGAACCTTCTGATTTGCTACTGGCATAAAGTCATCGGTTTGAAGTTATTTTCTGTCTGACAGTTATTGTTTTGTCCAGAACTCCCAAAGAAGCTGGTTTTCCACTGAACAGAGTATTACAAGAAATGGAATGCCAAACTCATTCACTTGCATTGTCTTGGCACTTCCGTGAGGTTGAAAACAGTGGCTAGAACAATGTTTTTGTACTTAAATATTTGGTTTTTTTCTTTTGTAGCGTTTGCTTTTTGGCTGATGCCTTGTTCTCAGGCTTCATCTTGGAGCAGATTGTATGGTTAAGCTGTAGATACTGGAGTGGGATAAAGACAGTGGAAATTGTGATGGAGATATCCAGTGCAGTGGGCCATAGCTGTGCCATGCCACTGCCATCTGCACAGCAGCAAACTTCAGTCAAATCAGAGACTGTAATACTGCTTTCTGTGTGGCTGGTTTCTTTACGTTCAGTGGCTTGTGCCTGGCTTGTTACCTTCGTTTGAAAGTAGTGCAGAAAAGGACACAAGGGAGAGAACAGCATGAGCTGTTGAATGACTGAATTCCTGGATTAGGTATAGAAACCCTGGACTTTTCTTCTCCCTCGGCTCCCCTTTGCCCAAACCAGATGCTTGTTGCAGGTTTCTCGAATGCACAGCAGTGTGGCAAGCCATGTTTTGTGTGAAGCCTTGTATTGTAAAGGTAGCATTCTTTGGCATTTCTTACCTTTGAAAATGTGCCCCTCAGAAACACCAGTCTGGAAGAGGAGGGTGTTTCGGTGAAATAAGAGGGGAGGGGCTGCTCTCGAGGGCCTGGGCATGAGACACTTCCATCATTAGAAGTGGGCTAAAACAGGTGAATACAAAAAGTGGAAAAACACCCATGATGCTGGCAGATTTGGCCCAAGGAAACCAGTCAAATAAAGGCTGGCAGGGGGAGGGATGGGAGGGAGCTAGAGCAAGAGGGAGTGAGGATTTAACACAGCAGGTTGTGCTGCTGTGACTGAGCTTGCAAAAAATGGAAGGGGGAGGAGGGTATAGCTGGGTGGTTGTGGCTGTGACTCTTCAACTCTCCCTCTTGCCAGCTGTGGGCTGCGTTCCCTGTCTCCCTCCAGCGGCTGGGCTGTAGGCTGCTTCCTGGGAAAGCACTGGGCAGCACTTGCTCCTGAGATGTGCTTTAGGGGCTGCTGTAGTGGTCACTGGTGGGTCCCTGGCAGGGTGATGCAGTTTGGAGGGGTGGTCTGAGGCAGCCTGAAGGAGTGGGAGCTTGGGCTTACCTGATGTAAGGTTTGCATTGCATTGGAAAGGGTGAACTGGGAGGAATGTTGTGAGGGGAGGAGACATTGAATTCAGTGGGAGCTGTAACATCTCCAACACTGAGATGCAGTGGATGTCTTCAGAGTGATCTGTGGCTCTGCCAGGCCCAAGTAGAGACAAACTACGTGGTGCTTTTATCTAGTCAGTGTTGTTTCTTCTGGGTCAGACAAGGCTTAAGATTGTTCTTTGGCTACATGAGCAGGGCTTATGTCTGGAGGGGAGGAAGGAGGATGTTTAAGTCCTAATGAATCCTTCTTGAAGCTTTTGTTTATTATCAGTCTTCAGAGTGGGAATGCATGACAAAAACCCTCTGCTTTCTTTTCCTGGGGCAATATTTCTGCTTTGTGAATTAAAGGGTATAGCTTCAACCAGAAAATGGCATGGACGTGAGTGATTCTTCATCTTAAGATGGGTTAAAGGTACAGCAGTGTTACTCAGCCTGTGGTCTGTGAGGTAAGAGTCTACAGATACATACCTTCCTCTAAGGGCAGCCAATCAATGTGCAAGGGGTGACATTCAATAAATTAATATTTCAGGCATAATTTAATATTTATATGGTTGCAAGTGACACAAATGCAGGACCAAGATACAAACCAGCTCCTCTTTTTCTTTCTTTTCTTTCTTCCCTATTCTCCCACCCCGGAAAAAAAAAAAAAAACAAACAACAAACAACTTGGATTAAAAATTGAGAATGTTTTGCTTGTAATTTACAGCAAATTGCCCATCTCTCATCTAGCTCACAGCCCATGCTGGCACTTTTCTGAACACTGGGCTTGAAATGGAGGCTGAAGGGAGCTGTCACCTTGACTTCTTTGACTCGGCCCAATGAACAACTTAGCCTTCTCTTAACATGGCTATTTCTGGAGATTGCATGGCTTTGTATAGTTAAGCTATGTTTTTCTTCTCCTGGCTTATTTTTATGGAAGTTTTTCTCATGTGAAATATTTTTGGATTAGATAAGATTTACAAGGAGGAGTTGACATTACATTTCAAGGTTTGCTTCTGCTGTTACATTGGCGTGCTGACATCATATCCCCTGGAGTCCAACCTCTGGGCTGAGAGCCAGTATTTAAAAAGACTTTTTTGCAGGGTGGAGGAATATTTTGTAATTTCACCCCCTATGAGTTCACCCTTTTCTCTTGCGCTGCTTGTTCATTATTTCAGGTTCCGCCTCTACAACATAGAATAAAAGGCTGGTTTAGTCCTTATTGTGATACTTTGTGCTTAACCATTTGCTTAGAAGGCATTGATGATACGACGTGCAGCTTGATCTCCTCATGACTCATTTCTGAATTGCTGGTACATCCCTGTATTCTGTTAAGCCATCTTTGAACCTTACTGTGTCACAGCAGTATACATGAGGAGTAAATCTACTGAAGTCAGTCAAGCAGTACCAGCATGAAACTGGACTGACTAGAAAATCATGTCTCCTTTCTTCTGGATTATGTATAGCAGAAAGGAGGGAAAGCCTCAAGTGAGCAGAGGGAATTTCGAAAGCAGTGTTTTGATTTGCCTACCGAAGAGACTGGCCAAGTACACTGACAATAATTTCAGAGACCACAAGCTGATTTGAAGTGGGTCCCTGGAGTTGCATAAAGAGATGGTGCATTATTCATGAGCTAGCTGAGCGTTTGCCCTCCTCTGGTGGACTGGGACATGCAGAAATGTGCTCGCTTGCTTCACCTGGTTGACTGGCCCTCTGGGAAGGGTCTACTCTTTGCAGAGTGAAGTTGAGAGCAGGGAAGGCTGCTGATACCGTTAAGCTGATTTTCACTGACTTCACTGACAGCAGTTATGGGAAGCCCACATGAATTCACTTACGGCTTGTTAATGCTGTGTTTGTCAGTAATCAATGGGGATCAAAGGTTTGAGGCATACAAAAGCAGTGCAAAATGGAAAGAATGCCTAAGTACAAGTGTGCCTGTGTGCTAATCTCATGGGCTTAATCACATCTCATCCTTGTGCCTCCTGTACCTCACTTGCAGAACACAAAAATAACAGTAATTTTCATTAGAAAGCTGTTGATTGTGGCCTCCTTCAGTGTATTTCTGATTTGTAACCTTGTAGAAAGCATACCTCACACAGCAGGAATTCAGCAAATCCAGTAACAGGCTTATGACGCTGGATCTGGTGTGAGATGTTTTGGCTCAGCTGACCATACCCTGACCCAAGAGCAGAGAGCTGTCCTTGTTTGTACCCATAGCTATGACGTTCATGTGGCATGTGTTTGTGGGAGAACTGGGTGTTGTGTGTGGTTTCTGCTTTAAGCATCTTGTCACAAGGGAGTTAAGTAGACACAGAAATGTGGACTTGAAGGAGCTGAGGTGCCCACAAAAGAAAAGATACTGGTGGGTGGCCATTGCCATGTTCCTCACGCTATGTTTATCATTCTTTCAAGCTCCACTTATAACTACTTCCTTGGTAGCTGCTCTCCTCTCTGATTTTAATCCAGCAGCAATGCTAAAATAACTTTTTTTTTTTTTCTCTCGTATTCTCTACTGCTTACTTTACCATTTAAGCACTGAGGCTACAACAGTTGTAATGTTAATGTACCTTGAGCAAAACCTGCTAAAAATACTATGATCAGAGAGAGAGCAGATTAATGATGTCACTTGAATGTATTCTGCTAAGTTTTATTTAGTGTTATGTGTGTAGTGGTGGATATTTTAGCTGGCACAGATGTGCAGTAATGTTCTTAGTCCCAGGACTGCCCTTTCCTGTAATAGTCACAGTTCATTACAAACAAATAAGCGTTTGGAGGGAGAACTGGCATAATCATGGCATACTGGAAGAACTGGTCATATTACATCTTTGGAATGAGCTGATGTGAATTCATCATGAAAACAACTATTCAGGTTTGGATTTGTCTCTGACAGACAAGCTCTCATATTGTATCATACGTTCATAGCCATTTGAGACAAAGCTGTTGAGGTCGCCCAGGCAATCTCCTGCACAGAGCAGTTTCCCCTACAGCACATTTTTGTGATACATCTAATATTTAATATTTTCCCTGGTGGGAATTCCACCACCTTCCTCAGAAGGCTGTAGCTCACATTAATATCTCTGCTGGAAGAGATACCTTTTTGTAGTCGGGCTTTATTGTCCTCTCTTAATTAAGTCATGTTATTTCCATGTAACTCCAGCTTTTAATACCTTATTGAGTTCCCTTCAATCCTTTATGTCCCATTCTTTGGATTCACATCTACCTCTATGAGGAATTTCTGCATTGGTGCATCATACCCATCTTTTGGTGTGATTAAATTATAGCTCAGTTTATTAATGACTTGCATAATCTTTTGAACTGCATTCAAATGTCATTAAAATGGGATGGAGGGTCAGACCATTGGGATAGAAAAGCTTGGAGCTGGATAATCCTCCCAATCAGTTTCCAATTTAAGTCATATCCAAATAATGTAGTAAAAAGCAGAAAAGCTGCTTTCATGATGCTGTATTTGCAGTTCATCCTCTGGAGTATAGTCAGATGATCCGTCAGAGGATCTAAACTCTTTAAAGCCTGTGAAGACAATGCTGAATGTATCAGCAGTCACTATTGCAGAGCTAGATGCATCACAGAGAAGCACTCAGTGATGTGCTCACTTGTGAAACACACACAAAAAAGTATTTTCTCAGACCTTCTGGAATGTCTGTGTTTCCAAGGAGCTGTGTTTTCACTCTGTACAACCACAAGTGGTCTGCAAGATGTGATGTGCTGTCACGGTATGAAGGCAGTCTACACAATGGTACTGGATCTGGCATACCCATTGATCACAGCCATGTCAGATAGGTAGACAGTAGCTGTGATTTTTCTTTTTCACTCTTCACTGCACAGCTCAGTCTATTCACTGTAAGCCTTCCAGCGGCTCTTGCCATTCAAGTGGGTGATGTTCTAGCAGTATCAGAGAGCTGGTGGAAAAGGGTGATGATCAGATGCAGCCGGTTAAAAGCTAGCATGTGCTTTATGGAAACATTTGTTCTACACTCTGAGCTGAAGCTGAAATTTCACAGCATCAGGCCAGAACAGTCTCATGGCAGGCATAGTGACCTTTTGTAGTGCTTACTTAAAGATTAGGTGCACATGAGAGGGCATGTAAGCTCTGCATTAAGAAATGCAAGGATTTTTGCTATGAGGGAAACCCAGGGGTGGAAATGGCCTCTTGAACATAGAGGTCTTTTTAGAGAACATGTTGAGGGCGTTACAGAAATACAGCTGGAGTGGGGGATGTGTGGGTACACTTCCCAGGTTGTGTCAACACATTATAAAATAAATGTACAGTTGTAGCTGAGGTGGGAGAAATTTCCTTGGAAGCACCCTCCTTGGATGCTCTGCTGAGCTTTGTAGGACAGTCTCTTCTGTCTCTGCAAAGCGTTGTGGGAGACGAGTCTCATAATCTAGCGAAGTTAGGTTACTCATCCCATGTCAATGACTTCATCTGGCAACTGTCTTCCTCTCAGAAGGGTGGCTGAGGGCTGCATGAGTATGGAAATTGAAACCCCTGTGCCTTTGGGTATTTGGCCCTTTCTTAGTCAGATGCAGCGATGTGAGTGCTGTGGAAGAAACTGTAGCTGCTGTTATGTTCAGGAGCAGGATATGAGTCTCTGGGGATATCAGTCTCAGGCTTCCATTGGCCTTAAATTCACGGAACAGTAAAATGCAATTGTTGTATTATGAGACCCAAATGTAATACATGAAGAATGTGTGGTGCATTAAACCTGTCTGGTTCATACAGAAACTCATGTATAATTCACAGTCTTTGTAAATATGTCAACTTAATGCCTCTCTGGCACCTATCAACGAGGCTCTGGTTCCCTGGGGTTAGTCAGACCTGACAGCTTCTGAAACCAGACCCTGAACTGTGTGACAAATAGTGCTGAACTCTGAACATGACTGAATAACAACCAGTTTTGAATTCAGAAAAAAGATGACTTTTACAGTCAAAGCAATTGTTTTAAGTTCTTCATTGTCTCCTTAGAGCAATGTTAACAACTCCATCCTTGTTATGATGGAGAAACCCTGTAGTTTTTCAGTAGAGTAGGATTGCATCAGGGCATGTACACCAGCACCAAGCTTTGGTTATCCTTCCCTGCAACACATTATGCAACATTTCTTGATGTTGGTGGATTGAAATTGTTAGCTATCTCATAATTGTTTCACATGTTTATTTGTAGTTTAATTAGTAAGTGTGATACCTTACTTCAGACTGTAGCTTAGATGCAGGTTTCTGGATAGGCGTCATTTGCTAATATATGACAATACACAAGACAAGTTGCTGTGCAGCAAGGCTCTTGGTAACTGATATGATGTGTGTCCACTTTTAATTAACTGAATTGCCTGTATTCTGTGGAGAATTTGAGCTGCACTTATATGAAGCCTGTAACAGTGCATGATCTTATGTGTTTGGCGTTTGCAAGCACTCCTTTTAAGTGACAGCATCGGACTTTTAAGTAGTTTGTAAAAAGCAGCAACATGGTTCAGTCATTGCTACTTAGACTAAATCAAGTCCCACATGTACTGCAGGCACTGAGAAAATTAATGTTAAATAGCAACAAGTTTTACTGTGGCTCAGAGACAGAGAACTTTAAGAGCTGTTGGGTGGTAAATTGTTAAAATATGCTGGTCTGTAGGATGCTAAAGTAGCCTGGGCTGGAACAAAAGTCTGTAGGAGTCTAAAGGAGTTATCCAGTGACTTCAGCCTGCTTTGGACTGGGTCCTTCGATGAAATCCTCAGAAGCAATCAGCAGTGCTCAACTTCATTGACCCTAACTCCACTGGGAGCCAAGAACTGGAATGCCGAGCTTTCCTGGCCTGCTGGATTTCATACCATCTTTAAGCAATTTAAAAGCACTGAGGAGAATAATCTGCATTTTCAAGTCAGAGACACTATGCATTCTCTTTAGAGCTGGTTTTACAAGGTTATGAAGGCTTCCACTTTGTGGTCACTGTGAATTATTTTCCTGGATGTGCCAAATGGGGGCAGTGAAAGGTGAGCGTATTGCTGAGCACAGTCTTTTGGCTGGAGCTGGGAGCCCTCTTGGGGAAACTTAATGTCTGTCTATGAGAAGGGGGCTAGAGCAGGAGACTTTAACATCCAGAAGCCCTCCCAGGGCACA
Source organism: Psittacus erithacus (assembly GCA_009867235.2). Classification (NCBI taxonomy): domain Eukaryota; kingdom Metazoa; phylum Chordata; class Aves; order Psittaciformes; family Psittacidae; genus Psittacus; species Psittacus erithacus. The sequence continues at coordinate 34,268 of WYDI02030475.1, forward strand.
TCTTAAACTCCTTTTCCTGAGCGCTGGTTTCTTCTCATATCTTAAGGCTGACATTTATCATATTTTAACAGCCCGTGGAAGCAGTGTAGCAGCCTTCATACCCTGTTGTATGGTTTCATGGTAGTTCTTTATTCTCTCTGGAATTCCTATAATTCGTTTCATTGGGAAACAAAACAAAACCTATCTATAATAAAAACAAGAGCATGTCTTCCTGCAAATACAGCAGCACAAAAGCTGGCGGCTCTTTCCCACTGAGGCTATCTGAACCAAGCAGCCTTTCCCCTATCACCTTCAAAGCCCTTGCTTTAAGGAAGAGGAGTGATTACTCAATCATTAAGGATAATGGCTATTTACTTTTGGGAACAATAGACTTCATGAACCACAAAAAAAATGACCTAATTTTCAGAAGTGCATTTGCCTTGGAGCAAACTGGCTGGATTTGGGATGGAACTGTGCGCATTATCTTCACAAGATGGTAAAAACTGACCTTTTGTTCCAAGATAAATCACACTGATTTTTTATTTATTTATTTATTTATTTATCTTGGGGACTGACATGGCCCAGGCCTGGAAATGTCAGCCTAGAAAACAATACTGGCATTTAAAGTAATGAGCACAGAATAATAATAATAATAGTAATAATATTTAAAGCCTTTTAGTGATTACAAGTTCTCAGCTTTACCTGACAGCTTGCTAGATTTTCCTGTGATCATCTTGCATATGCTAAGCTTAGCACTTTGTTCTGTCTGTGGTGGGATTTTACCATGTATTCATCAATATGTGGAAAACTGCTGTTCTTTTTTCATAGAATCACAAGAATGGTTTAGGTTGGAAGGGATTTTTAAAGATCACCAACGCTCCTGCATGGGGAAGGACCTCTTCCTCTAGACCGGGTTGCTCAAAGCCCCTTTCAACTTGACCTTGAACACTTCCAGTGATGTGGTTTCTACATTTAGATGTTTAAACGTGTCCATGTAGGTTACAGCATAGTTAAAATGTGCTGGGACCTGCGTGGGCAAGGATAACAGAGAGGGTACTGCGGTCTTAATTAGCATATTCTTGAAAAAAGGGAATACTGCTGGACATGCTGCGTGAGCTGGGTTAAATTGTAAACTGGAGGTGGTGGTGGGATAGCAGAATTATTCCCCTTCCTCTCTCAAGTCTCCTGATAATCCTTCCAGCCTATGTGCCTCTGGAGCTTGAAAGATGTGTATAGCATCTACAGCCTTGGCTGAAACAGTGACTACTGCTCTGTTGTAAGCATTTTTGGTGTTTATATGGATTTATTTCTCAGGGTGTAGTCTGAGATTCAGACTTCTGACTTCAAAACTGGGAGTAAATGGCACTGCAAACTTGGATGAAGAAAATGTTTGGCCTTTCAGAAGAGGTCCTGATGGGGCGCTTATCAGAAGTACAGATGTGCATAGCAGAGACTTTGGATGACAGGATCCTTCTGCTGTTCATGATGGTTGCTGTGAAATAGTCACTAGCAGCTGCATATGAACCTAATGAATGAATTCTAATAACAAACTATGTAGTGGCAAACAGAAAAATCACATAGGGAAATCAGAATTAGTGGGGAAAAAAAAAAACACCCAACAGTTTTGACCCTATGTAGGTAATTCTTTATAGGCAAGTGACTTGTCAAAAGTCTTGTGTGAAAGCACCACAAAAATGGATGTTCTGGGTTTTATGTGCATTTTATAAAATGGGGTGGCTATACCTTTGGCTTTGGCAATTTAGGTTTGCAGGTTTAAACCTTTTTAATTTTATGAAACCCTGAGCTTGCCTTTTGATGCCCATGTATCTTCTTGCCTATGCATGCTTTGTCCCTGTGAAGAACTCCAGATGCGTTTCTTGTCAGACAGACAGATATGCTATCATTGCCTTCTGTTGGGCCTTTACTAGAGTATGCGAACCCTGGCAATGACATAATGTGAAATTTGTGATCTTTGTTTGAATCCAAAGTCTCCATCGGTGACAGTCCTGAGTTCTGAGTGACTTGTGATTGGTTGTTTTGTTCTTGAACTCTTTGCGTGTTAGCAGTTTTTGCATAAAATGCCCAACGACTTCACTGGTAAAATACGAGGATATGAATCTCATTTATGCCATTGCATTTCTTTCTACTGTAGAGATACTACACCTGTAGTAAGTATATACATGCCTTAAAGCTAGTTTAGACTGAAGGGAACAGAGTAAGGTGACCTCTGGGCTCTTAAGAAATAGGTTCATAATATTTCTGAAGGAGTTTGTTCTGTTGGCATCTGATAGTATGTTTCAATTTATAGGGATTCTTATTAAGGTAGCATTGTAAGCTTACCTTTGTCAGTTGGATGAAGTTTCGGTACATGGAGAGGGTCATCATTCACAGCTTGTAGAATGAATGAGTGAAGCCTCCCCATTTCTGCTGCTATGTTTGCTCCCAGGAAACATGAAAAACTTTGGCAGAGCCCAAGTTTTATTTCAGCATTTATTACCCTTTTCTCTACTGATTAGTTTAAGTGGAATTACATGATTCACCTTGTCTTCCTACAGTGGATGGACTTCTGTCACAATGCATGATGTTTCCCATGAGCTAGTGAGCTTTAGCGAATAAATGTTTATTCTTTCCTGGTTTAACATGAGAATAGATGTGTAATAATACCCATACTAGCACTTTCATTTCACAAATAAGTTCCTAAGGGCTTCATGCAAAATTGAAGGAGTGACTCACATATGACTACAATATGGCTAATTTGGTTGACCAAAAAAAAAGCATTTTATAAAAGCAGTGACTTTGTGGTGTGCCTGTAGAAAATACAAATACACATGTGTATGTGTCTACAAAAAGGAAGAGTGTCACCATTTAAGAGTTACATGTACCTTTTGAGTATGTTTTAAACTGTTCTACTGCAAATGCTTTGTTTTATTGACAGTGTACAGTTAGAGTGGCTGAAGGTGACCTAAGGTCTGTGGAAAGACGTAATATTGTCTACTGATGATGTTGGGGGGGAAAAAACCTTTGAAGCGCACAAACCTTTTTGTTGTGGGTTTTTGGGTTTTCTTTAGGGTTGTTTGGAGTGTTAAAGGAGCCTTAATGAACAGACTTTCTGTTCTTTATTTTTATTTTGCATTCTGGGCAGTGAACCACGCTAAAGCTCTTTCCGCTTCACTGATGCATGCCACAGAAGTGTAACTGAGAGCTTCTGTAGTTTTGAGCAGACACTGCAGTAGAATTCCCTTCTGACCCGTTTTGCCATTCAGGCTTTTGCTAATGCTGCTAAATCGCCTAAAAGGCTGGATTTAAAATATCTCGCACAGTCAGAGCTGGTTAATCTGTGCTTGGTTTATATGTCTGAACAAGCAAAAAGTTCTCATGGATTGCTTGCTTATGCATTTGACATGTGTGTCACTACCTTGGTTTTGGACCTTGTACTGTAGATTTGACCACATTTGAGTGTGGTTCTATCCTTTCAACATCTACAAAAGACAAAGATGATTTTCTTACATCTCAAGCACTCTGGACCATAGCAGCAGAGGACCCAGGCTTTCAAGTACAGGAGGTCTGTATGACAAACAGTCCCTGTGCTGTGATTTCATTGCTGTTGCTGCTAGAGTACAAGTGTGTCAGCATGAGCAGCAGTCATAGTTTGCTTACAGTGTGGATGTGACCATGGAGAACACTGATACTGTGCTGTCTCCACAGGTATAAGGGAAACAGCAGGCATGACTCCAGAATGCTTTACAACTGCTAACCTTTAAAATGGGGACAACAATTAAGGTAGATTAAAGGTGAGAATGACCATACAGGCTTTCCTGATTCATCTCATTTGGGGTGGTGGTTCCATGATGATGATGATATGAGTTGATGATTTAATGACCTGAACTCAGACTTGACTTTTACTTTTTAAGGTGTTATGAAGCCTGAAATAGTTACACAAACAGAAACAATACTGGTGTAGCTGTATCGTTACAAAGATGCTTACACCAGCGTAGTTTCCTGATGGTAGTTTCCATGATTCTATGATTCTTCCTGTAAGAAGAGTGGAATAGCCTATGCTAAAATAAAGCGTGATACATATATAACTTTTCACAGCAGATGGACTGGGGAATCTGAGACTGCTTGGGAAAGGTTCTAAGAATGACTACAGAGTTTAGACTGACTTTTCGCATTTCTGTGGGTGGCTACAAATAAATTAAATTAGGATACTTGTGTTCTAAAATATTTATCTTACTTTAAAAATTCAGATTTACATTAAAATAGTAAAAATAGCAAAAGCAGTGGTGTATTTTGTTCACTCACTTCTACCTCTTGGCTCTTTCGGTACACAGACTACTTGTATCCAGAACAAGTGAAAAATGCACATGGCCATGTATTTGATCTGCACTGTGTTACCATACATTACATGGTATATACACGTTATGTTACATGTTACCATACCATAGGCCATATTTGGCACATGAGTAGGATTCCACTGTGCTAGGCATTGTATCAGCACAGAGCAGTAAGCTGATTCTGTCTGAGCTTTTCATCTTAATAAAAACCAATATAAAATAGATGGATAGAGGTGGTACATGGGGGAGTGCAGAGAAGATAATGGCATGTTTTTCATGAGCCATATGTCTGTTCTGATAGAGGTGGCGCTGAAAAGCTGATGCAGGAAAAAACTGGAGGAGACTAGCAATAGTGGTAGGAAAGGCAAGATGTAAGGGAGCACACAAATGCTCGTTGAAAAATAGCATTTTTGAAGCCTCTGATAGCAGAAGGCTTCAAGGGATGATCAGAAGCAGGAATCAATGCCTCAGTAGCAAGTGAGGAATGATAGATGAGGGGAGGGTAAGTGCTGGAAAGCCTTAAAACCAAAGATAAGCTTATGCTGAAAGCCTTGAAACCAAAGATAAGTTTGATGCAAAAATGTGTGGAGAGAGCTGGTGAAGATGGTGGTGAGTGAGGTGATAGTGACAGGGTTGAGCTGTGATCTTTGCTAAAGCCTTCTGGGTAGGAGAGAACAAGCTTCTCTTTATCAGGACTGGAGGAAATGATATCAAAGGCACTGAGATATTTGGTGCCAGATGCCTGAAAAAGGAAGAACTGTACAGACACTGTGTAAAAAGTGTGTGCAGGATGTCCTGGCTACTCCTCTGCATTAACACAGGCTAAAGTAAGTTGTAAATCTAAAGTGTGTTTTCTGTTTCTAACTACTCCACTTGCAGGTAGGTCTGTTCAGGAACAACAGACCCACTTTCCTATTTAGATTAACCCTTTGCAAGTGAAACTGCAGAAAGGCTTATTTATGGACCGGGAGAAAAGTATCCTCCTGTAGAGTTGAGGAAATCTGGAGAAGCTCTTGGGATAAGCTCTGTCTCAGCATGACCTTCTGCATCATACAGATTTTTAGACCTGTAAGAAGTGCATGTCTAGTGATACGGGCCTGAGCTGTGCTGTCCCCAGGATGAAAAGCAAGAGGAGGTGAAATTTAATGGGAAGTGAAACATTCCCTTTCACCATGTTGTGCTTGAGCTGAAGGCTAGATGTTGTGGATGTGCTGTCCAATAGGCCAAGAATTTATCAAGTACTGAAAGTGAGAAGCCTGGAAGTAGTTGTACATCTGTGTGTCATTAGTTCATAGTTGAAACTGCTGATAAAATTAGCCAGAGATGAGATGCAGAGGGGAAAGAAAAGCCCACCAGAGAATTGCATGTAACAGGACCACAGAACATGGGAGAGAATGTTAAGGACAGCATGAGTAATGCAGGAGAAATCAGGTTTGGACAGAGTCATAAACATTACGGCTTTTACATGTCCTGAGAGACAACCTGAATAATTGTATTAATGCTGTTGTAGTATTGTAAGGTCACATTTGTGATGCTGGATGCTATATGATTAATACTGTTACAGTGTTTGTGTAATAACTAATATAAGCAATCAATGGTTATATTAGCATTCTGATCTTGGCAAACAATTGAATTAACATTGTGTGTGACAGTAATGACACAAGAGCCTTATATGAGGATTAATTGTTCAGTGCCAGCACTGCTGCTCAGTTATGGAAGAGTGCTTTTTATTTAGTGGCTTTTTGTTTTTGTGGGTTTTTTTTGTTTGGGTTTTTTTTTTGTTTGTTTGTTGTTTTCTTTTATGAAAGACTTCAACAGTAGCAAAAAATGGGTTTAATATTACAGACTTTTTTTTTTTTTTCTGGCCTCCTAAACAATAACTGTGGGAGGGATTCAGCAGCCAAACTGGATAATGGGGCATGCTTGGTTATGAGTGTTGCATATGTCTTGCAACTTACCTGAAGGTTTGATTGTTGAAAGGACAAGAAAGGGGGTAGGAGCAAGGAAAGCTATTTGTTGAAGACTGAAACATATGTACCATTTTCCCAGTGTAAAACCTTGACCATTTTTACCAATAGCAGACTTTTACTAAGGAAATGAAATTTTATTGTAAAAGACATATTACATACTGAAGAAGTAAATAAGCAGATGCTTTGAAAAATTATTTTCAATCAGCCTACATCTAGTTGAAGTACAAGCTTGGTTCTATTTCTCTTCTCAAGTTAAGTGATATGGTGGTGCTGGTGGTGTCTGTGAATACTGCATCTTCATATGGACACTGAATAGGGTGCAGCAGCAAGACTTACCTTGGGGTTTTTTTGGAGGCTGGGGACTGTGAGTGACATAAAAGAGCACAGATGGGCCAACAAAGAATTGGGGGCTGTTGTGGAGGAGCTGTTGTGTAACAGTAGAAATGTAAAACCATGCTGAGCCTTGATGTTTGTGGTGTCCATGGAGAACCCAGGGCAGTATAGCAGCTCACTCCTCACAGGTATGGCAACACAGGGAATTTTTGGCAGATGGTCCCTATTTCCTATTTGTCCTGAAGTGTAAACAATTTTTGGAGGGGTTTGTAGGGTTTGGTTTTCTTTGTTTGTTTTTTTTTGTTTGTTTAGGGTTTGTGTTTTTGTTTGTGTTTTTTTTTTTTTTACTCTAGATCTTTTTTTCCTTGTTAGAAGCAAATTTGTCTCCTGCTGGAATGACTGAGGAGGGGAGGGAGGGCATGAGAGACGGAGGACAAAAAGCCAGCCACCAACCACCATAAAACCCAAGCCACTGTAGAGGAAATAATTGCCATAATCCCTTCCTTTTGGAGCCATTTTTTCCCCCGCATTTTCTGCTGTCTTGTTTTTGGGCATCCTGCCTACTCCTTTAATCAGTGGGAACTTCTGCCTTTAAGAACTGAGCAATGCAGCGCTGTTTAATTATCCTATGATTTCATTAAATATTAAACTTTCCAAGAAGTGAATAATCTGTTAGTCAAATTTAAACTATAATCATGGCTGTCTGTTTCATGCAAAGTAGGTGTAAAGCTGCTGCCATTTTAATGGGATAGCAGTTTGTGCTTTGCCTAATCCCTGTGCTGGTACACAACCAGAATGGTGTATAGTATAATCCAGTTGTTAGATGGGTATAGATGAGTTCCAGAAACAAGGTTGGAGCAGAAACAGAGGATCATATTTAAAGATCCACATAGCATGTCAAAGATGGTGATCTGCACAAGGAACCTCTTATATTTAATGATCCTAAATTTGCTTCTAGATTTTTGCCTTGGCTTTGCAAGAATGATCAAGACCTGTTAGGTGTATTAATACCAGATTAGGAATGCTAATGCCGTGTTACCTTACTGCAGTTTCCAGTGTAATTCAGTGCAATCATGGGCACTCAGATGTGACATTTTGATTCTTATTTTCCTTCCTCTTTTTAAAAACCTTTGCTATGTTCTTCCTCAGCCTGCTACATCAAACAGATTGGTCATAATTATAGGGCTTCTGGATGTTTTCTCTCAGAATACAGAGTTGTGTTCTAGTTTGTTTTTATTTTTTAAGGTAAAAAGAAAGGGAAGTGGTTGAATGCCATTCTCTTTATTGGAGATGTGTTCTTGCCTGAGTGAAAAGGTTTGTATCCCTTTCAGGAAACATTCAAACTGAGTTCACAAGATTTGCTCCTGGGAGCTTGTGTTTGGCAGCTGGATCTCCTCTGCCTTTGTAAAAGTTACAGAAAGTACTTCCAAACAACTGATTATCACAGAAATTCCTGACTGGTCAAGAAGCAGGAGCAGTTGGCTTGGGGAAAGCACTTACTGATCCGTAAAAGCAGAATAATTATAGCAAGCAGTAATTAGTGAAATCACATTTCACTCTGCACTAACTGCCTTTGCATGTTTATCATACTGCACTTGTTGGCTATGGCCCATGTAATTCTGTCACTTGTCTACCAGTCTACCACTAATAATGGAGTCTTAAATCCAGTGGTAACAAACTGGTCAAGTCATTAAATTTCAGCATCTGTTGCTCAGCCTTGCTTTGCAGTGCCATGGTAACTTGAGGTTAGTCTAGTTTTTGTGAAATTTTGGCAGATTCCCGCAAACTGTGGTGGTGGCACCATGTTACGTCCTGGGGTTCTCTGATTCATGTTAAGATTCAGGAAGCAACCATATAAATAGAGCTCTCCAAATAGTACCTTTACATCATCATCATGTGTTTCCAGTTGGGGCATAAATATTTCCTCATTCCAGTGGTGATATCACTTTTCCAGACCCTCTCTAAAACTAAATATAGTCATAGAAAGTGTCTCCACACATATAAACTGAAGTGGTTGAGTCATTTAAGACCTTGGAGAATCAGAATATGCTGTATCATACCTCACTGACAGTAATACGGGATGGCTTCATTGTAATTAGTAAAAATGGGAAGCATGGTCTTGAAGTTACAGTGTAAGTTTGGAGGTCAGTAGGTCTGTTTTGTATGGATGGGTATTGCGCAGATGATTGCCTGTTTGTCTGTTGATCCTTACACTTACAAAATGCCCATCACTGGGACACTTGGGTATCCCAGTTGATACCCAGGTATCCACAGTTGGACACAGGTGGAAACCTGAAGGAAGTTGCAGAGTCCCCTGGCAGCTTCATGGCATTTCTGGTAACTGCTACTTTTAGAAGCTGAATTCCACTGGCAGTAGCACTCCCTTCTAAAGGGAATAGTAAGGAAGAAGGGGGATCCATTTGGCCTGATTTTGATGACTGCTGAACATATACACTGATTTCCTCACTCAAAACTCCTGAAACAACTGTGCTGCAGGCTGCCATATAGGCTCACAAATTCGGAATCATCCAAAATCAGTGGCCACTCCTAAAAGTGCTGACTTCTAATGTTACGGTTTCACATTCCGTATAAAAAAAGGCATTGGGTAGGAATGAATAGTATTAGAATAAGGTAAGATATGAGCAAGTGTTTGGGCCCTGTACAAAATTAGTAGCATTCATTAATTAAAAAAAACTAATGAAGGGTCATGTCAGGGAGCAATTCTCCTAACACCTAACCCTTCCATGGTTCTAACTGCTTATTCCCCTACCTTAATTCTTCTATTGTTACTGTCTGTGGTGTAATCTTGCTAGCTGTTATTATAGCGTAGTTCAATTCAGAAGGCAAACAACAACCACTGTCTATAGATAGCACTTCAAACTGAAGGGATGGTTCCCTTCCAATATTTGGATATAGAAACAGAAAGAAAATCATTGTTTGGGCCTGCAATTTGCCAGATTGCCAGGGGATTTGATAATCTGAAGTTGATAATCTGGCTGCTGGGGCCTGGGGAGGAATGCCTCGTTCCATGTTGGACTTCTAAGGGAGACAATTTTTTATCTGTAGAAGGAGGAGAACATGAAAAACAGCTTCCAATTCTGGCACAAGATCATCAGACTAAACTAATCAGTGTGCTCATTTGCCTGTTGATACCCAGAATGCTTTTCTACTCTGCCTTTTCACAGAAATACTGGTGTCAGAGCCATTAGGGAAAAAAAAACCCAAGGCATGCTAGATGAGCAGAGAGCATGTTTCCTTGTCATGTGCTTTCCAAACAGGAGTACCAAGACCTTTCTTTGTATCTGCTTCCCACAGAATAGTAAAATTAAATGGTACTTAACTATGAGATTTTTGGCTGGTTATTTTGAGGGAATAAAGCTCCTTAAAAAAAAAGCCCCAAAGAAGTCTGGAGCTTCAAGAAGAAAACTTAGGGGGAGGAAAAAACAAGCACCTGATTGCATTCAGTATGAATCCTTCTCATAATTCTTCTGGATCTGGCAAATGCATATTTTGTAAAGCATACATGTTGATTTACGAGAGCATTTCTGATTATTTTTTTTCAACAGACAGCAGGAGCTAATTCAGCAATTTGTGAAATGCTGGCTTTCAATGCTGAAAGGTGCCACTTGTCAAGCAGCACAAAGAAGAGCTGCCCATGCTAGCTGAGCCAGGGGAGAAAGCTGTATACTTGCTGTCATTATGGAGAAGTGCATGAGTAGGTAAATGGTGATTTTCCAAACCAGAATTTGGCATAGTAAAACTAGTTTATTCTTCCCATGAAACAAAAAGACCATAGAGTTGTTACTGAGCATAGTGATTTCTTCTGTGAGATACACCAGGAAACAGATTGGGGAAAAAGCAAACACAGCAATGTCTTTACCTGTGGTTCCTGCTTGCTTGCAGAAGCCTTATCAGTATCTGTATGTTACCTGGGTGTTGAAGTGAAAACCTCCTCCTCCTCCTCAGCCTTCAGGTTACAGTCTCTAGCAGTAATCAGTTTTTGCACTGCCTGAGAAGATACATACTCTGTGCGAGGTATCAGCTTAGCATTTCAGGCACAGAGGGACTGGAAAACTTCATTTATTGTGAATTACCAAGAAATCCTCCACTGCAGTAACTAAGCAGAGAACTTAACGTAAGTGTTCAGCTCCATTTTGCAAGGAAGAAATTTTTACTGCTCCCTTGCCAGCGCCCTGCCCTCTGACCCAGGTAACATCCTAAGCAATAGCTGCTTTACACTGATGTCTGATCAATCCAGAAGGGACTCAGGAAGGTTGGCATTAATTTTTTCCATCTTGTTAAGCTGAGTCAGGCTGTGCTTACAGCATTTGCATTTTATTCTGTGACATTCCCTTGGTATGTACCTTCTCTGTTTCCAAGACATCACTCATAAAAGGAGACAGCATCTGGTGTTGGTTCAGGGAATGCTTAATATTTAGGATTCTGATAGTTAGACCTGTTTCTTGTGGTGTGTTTGTTCTTCGGAAGCTTTTGTATGACACAGGGACTGGCAGGATGTAAAAGCATATGTGGTCAGCCTGGACTATGGTATCTTTTTTAAAGCATTTTAGCCTTGAGTGGCATTCATTCTCGTCTCCTTGCTGTAAGGAGCAGGGAGCTTTGCTACAGAGCAGGCCAGATTCAGGTCAGTGATCTAAACAAGTTTGTTATTTATCTGTAGGCTCCTTTCAGGCCCAGAAGAACAGTATTTGAAGTGTGTAAGTACATATATTTCTGTCTCTGAGAGCTTATGACCTTATTGGACACAAAGACAGGCCTGGAGGAAATTGTAAGTTAAACAAGATCAGTTAAATTTTAGCACAGAAACACATATCCTGATGCTGACAGAAAGAAATAGCAGGAAATTTTCCAGTCATTCTTGTGGCATCATTACAACATTTCTGGGGCAACGCATTCAGAATAATCTGTGAAGCAAAGCGTAGCTAAATTACTTATCACCTCCTATCCATGCAGACAGTATGTGCTAAATCATCAGGAGTTGTCTTCTGCCTGTATTTCCAACTGCAGCAGCCTCGGCATGAGCCCCTGCATGCTTCCCACAGAGACTTCTGTGAACAAACCACGGAACAAAAAGGCTAAAGAGCCCCTTTCTTCAGGCAGCTTTTGAGGAAAACCTTTTGTTTAAACTAAAGGAGCAGATCCAGTAGCGCCTGGAAGGCTGTGGCCTTCCTGCTGACATGTAAACCATGTTTGATTCTGTTGGAAGAGATATTCTGGGATCAGAAATCAGTGCCTCAAGGAGCTGCGAGACTGAAAGTGGTTTGTGACAATCCTTACATGGTGTGCAGGGGTGGTGGCTCTCTTTACGCCCTGACTGCTCTGAAGGGGAGGAGAAGGGTCTCAGTCTGTTACACAAGGGGCATGATCTCCTTGGGATTAAGTCAAACCTGAAAAAACAGGTTAAAAGTCTTGCCCTTGGCTGGTGTTTTTGGGTTACCAGCTATTATACTTGCACTGTGTTAGCACATTAGGGTCCACTGTGAACTGTGTACCCCATAAACATGCCACAAGAAAGGAGCTCCTTTCTCAGATGGATCACAGTCTTTTGTCACATTTCTGTGTTGTTTTTAAGGTTGCTTTCTTGACAGTGTTTGTTGCTGTGTGAAAACCCTGCACAAGCTTTTGGGAGACAGGCTGATAATGCGTGCAGTGGCCTCAGATGTAGAAACAGCAAATGGGAAGAATAAAAAGAGAAGGCGGAAAAAATGTGTTTAATTTTTTTTTTGTCCATTTCACCCCTTCTGTACAGCACAGAAGGTTTCAGCTACTGATGATGACAGCAGTGGGTCACCACTTCTCAGGCAGAAGTAGTAACTTCCAATATGATGGAATTTCTAAAAGCCTGGCCTTTTAGAGCAGTCCTGCCCAGGGTCCTCTGGTGAAGGAAGCTTCCATAAGGGCAGGATTTTGTAGGCAAGCATGAACATGTGAAGTGCTAATTCCCTGAACCAGGGTGTGCTGATGCTGCATGACTAATTGGTGCATCTGTGCTAGTCCTTAATGTAGTCAGTGCAGGTAGTAACGTCAATAAGGATATAGTACCGTGGGCTCATTCAGCCCAGGGTAGCAGGTACTGGATATATGGGCACCTAAGGAGGCTTGTACCAGTGTTGCTTCCTGTGATGAAGCTTGCTGTGGTATCTTTGTTCAGCTGGAGAGTTCAGAGCATGCCTGGAGGTGGTTGTGTGAAGTCCAGTCATGCTTCTGCCTGCTGTGTAGGCACACCAAGAGGGATGGTGCCTGCACACAAGGGTGCAGGCGTGATGGCAGTAGAGGTTATGTTGGTAACAGCAGTTACAGCAGGGAGGGGCAGTGGGAAGTCTCTTTGCTGTTTTGCCTCCCCTACTAGGTAGGATAAAACTAACTTTTAACAACTGTCTTTGCTGCAAAGAGACCTCCTGTGGATATATTTTGGGAACCCTGATGTTTCTCTGCCTAGAGCAAAGTAAGAAATAGCATTTGAATGTAAACATACATCCTGTCCTTTCTTTTAACTTTATTCTTTTGTAGTAGTTGGCTAAGTTTCTTACTGACAGTACAAAGCTACAGTTGGCCTTGGCTCCTTAGTGTAAATCAGGAGTAATCCCAAGGAAGTCACTGGTATTTCCCTGGTGTTCAAGGAGCTCAGAGAGCTGAAGGGGCTAATTACAAAAGGTATTATGTATTTTTGCTCGCTCTTGAAGGGATCGGCCTCAACCTTGTCACCTTTGCCAGTGTGACACCAGGAAAGGTGCAGTGGTGTGACCAGGGAGACAACAGGTGAAAGGGAACTGACCTTGGTTTGGGTACTGCAAGTGTTAAACTTCTTGAAGTGTCAGTTGCTTTATAAAAAAGTCTTACTGGCTTTGCAAGTGGATTCGAGCTGCCTGAGGGGTGTTTTTGCTATGTAGCAACTTGCAAAGTGTCCTGACTTCATGGTAGGGCTCTGTCCTAGTTTTGGGAATGTTCCCATGGATCAGTACAGGGCTGTCAGCTCCATTTTATATAACTTTCTCTGTTCCCCAAAACGGTGTTTCTTTATTCTTACTATAACACATGAGAAAAAGTACAAGCCAGTAATCCATGGAGGTTTAAGATGCCCCAAACTAGGATGAATCAGTGTTCAATCTCTGTAGGTCACATTCTTCTCACTGGTGACTCAGTAGTCCATCTTGTTCTTTGCTGAGGCTTGGGATGTTACTGGATGTGCCAGTAAAGTTTGTCAGCATGAGCAATCAGCTTCATGTGAGCGTTCATATGACCAAATAACATGTGGAGCTGAAGTTTTCATATGTAATTAGTACATAAATAGAAATCAAGAAGACTTAAAGGTGATTTCTGCCTCTTCCTCTCCTGCCCCAGATCTTTTGCAGCCAGTTGGATTCCCACTGACCTATTTCTGTGACCCTAACAGTGTTCCAAAAGATAACTAAAGAGTGAGAAGAGCCAAACTCAATTCTTCATGCCACTCATGTCAGTCATCACAAGATGGCCACTAAACATAACGTAGCTCCTTCATGGAATGGAAAATGTTAGGTTCATACAGTGCATGCACAAAGGCTTTACATACCAGTTAATTATTACAGTAGAAAAATAATAGCGGTAAGGGAACTACTCCTCCACATCCTTTGACATCTGCGGAAGCCCCTTCTGAATGTCCTTCTGCTCTTATTGTTCAGAGCATGTGAGCTGTAGGCCTGGCAGGCATGTTTGTAATTAATGTTTCCAATATCATCCTGATGCTGCTTGCTGTGCTGCGGAGAACATGTGTTCCCCACGAGCAGCTGTCATGTGGACCGCTCAAGGGTAGCACTGAACTTTCATCAGCCTACTGCATTATAAGTCTGTCTCTTTGCAGAGTAACAAAGCAAGCCTTGGTGGAGAGCTGGAATTATTAGGGTGAAAGCAGGTTTGAAAAAGGAAAGGCATCAGCCTGTCAGGGGGAATCATTAAGGGTATTTACCAGGATTCTTAATGCTGTGAAAGTGAAATAACTACAAATACATGGTTGTATAAAAGAGTGCTCATCTGCTGGGAAGGTAATTCCCCTGGGACAGCATAAAGGGAGAAAATTTTTATAGTCTTCCTTTTCAGTAGGCTTCATGAATATTGGCTGCTGCCTTTTTTTGGATGCCTGTTACCAGAGGCTCTTCAAGCACCTACAGCTGCAATTGAGATAATGGACACTGTGGAAATCAATCCCAGACTAAGTGCCCCAGACTAGCAGTCACCTAGCAGTCAGGCATAAAAAGATAAATGCTCAACTGGATCACACCAATGTTCATATCTGGCCCTGGCTTTTTCTCCAGTAGTGCCGAAAGGATGTGCTGATCAGGGATTGTGCAGGAGCCTGGTCTCTGTAGTTTACTCCCTTGCACTCTTGTACATCCATCACTCTTGTACTGGGGACATTGGGAGGAGCGTTCTTGCCTGTTCCATGTCCTGCTTGTTTATGGACCCACTGTCTTTGGATTTGCCTAATCCCTTTTTGAACCTACTGATACTGTCTGCCTGTGGCAGGTGTTAAAGGTCATCACTGTGACAACAAATTCCAGAAATTCACTCCTGTCTCAGAAGTGCATCTTCTTTTGTTAACTTTAAATGATTTCCTGCTCATTGGAGTGAGTGCCCCCTACATCTAAAAATACTGAATATAGTGAAAAACAGTTCTATGCATACCTTATCCACAGTCTTCGTAAGTTTGTAGATCTTGAGCATCCCTCTCGTCAGACTTTTCATTTTAAGCTGAAGGCCCCTGGACTTGTCTCTCCTGGTGAAGCAGCTCCTCTGTCCTCTTAATCATTGCACTTGCCTGTCTGTTTACCTTTTCTGTGTCCACTTTGTCCTTCTTTCAGTGCAGAAACCAGAAATGCCTTCAGTGCTCAGGAGGCCTGTAGGCTTTGTGCAGATCAAACTTGAAGATGGAACCAAAGCCTGGCAGAATTCACCACACACAAGAACCACCACAGCTGCCAGTCTGAATATTTACTGGGTGCATAGATGGAAATACGTTTATAAAACACTAAAATAAAAGCAATTTGTAATATATTTGGCATTTCATACTGTAAATGTGAATGGCACATTACAGAAAAACAGAGATAGGGTGGGTCAAAATAACATAGCATGCTTTGTGAACAAAAGGGTTTAACACACGGTCCCAACCCTGCAAGCATTTCCAGCTGTAGTGTTGCCAAGAACAATCACATGAATTTTCAGACTATTCATCGTAGAGACAACATTATTGTCTCTGAACTCACTGTAGTTAGGTGTGTGCATACATACATGCATATACAGGTAAGGACTTTTTTTAAGCATTTTTGTATTTTGACAATGTAAATGTCAGTGACTTAAAAAAGCAGAATGAAGGTTAGCTTAATTGCATGGAAAGACTAAAGGAACTTCTCCTTTGTATACAAAATTGATAGCTAGACTGAGGTAATGGATCTGAAGGTCCCTAAACTCAACCATATAGGTAAGTATTTTTAAATCTGGTGATCTGTTTTGTAGCGAGCATTATTTATGCCAAACTTTGTTGTGCCATTGTTCCCTGCAGATGGGGGGTTAACCCTGAAGGCATGACTTTGTGTAGTAAGAACTCACTTTTTTTTGGCATTGCCCATTGAAACAGTGAAAGAATATCCCATGTTCTTGCTGTGTGATCAGCTTCATCTGAATTTCAACCTGTACATTCTCTGAATGTTGTTTGCATGCTTTGAACCTGGTTAGTTGTGACCTGGTTTTGGTGGATAATTTCTTGAAAGCCTTAGAGCGCACTGCTCTTCCGAGAGATTTTCTGAGAAATTTTACCCTATCATCCGATGTTCCAAAGCTGTCCATGAGTATATCAAATTTGATTTACTAATGGGCAAGGAAAAAAGTGAAAGAAGCATTATGTGTGAAAGGCATCACATTACTTGTGAGCATTCTCAATCCTTTGTGCATAGGGAGAAGTGACAGAATACATCAATTTTAACTTCAAAATTTTCTGTCAAGGTAACAGGAGAACTAATTACAGTCAATGCTTGTCCAGTAAACTTTGTATTATAATCTGATTTCCAGATGCACATTTTCTAGAATAAATATGGTCTACTTTGGCACCTCTTTCATTTATTTTTCTGCCTTTTTGCAGTTCATTATGAATGCTATTCTGTCCAAAAAGCTGCAGTGGCTTTATGGTGCAGCTGTACTCAATGTATAAACAGTTTGGCTGCCTTCCCAAAATGGCACATTTCAACCATGACTGTCATAAAAGCTGCTACCAAGGATTCTAACCATACTGATAGTCTTGTGTTTGGACCAGCTTCATTATATTTTTAAGTTGGGTCATATGCAAGAATATTCCTGGCCTCTGGCTACATGGTACTGTAACAATCTGAAATTTCATCTCCTGGGACATCAGCTGTCATTGAGAAACGAGTTTGATGATATCTGCCCAGTCCTTGGTGAAACATTTGCTCATAGAACCACCTGCCCCTTTAATAGAGTTGTCATTTCAGCATCACTTCAATTTCTGCAGCAGCTGTCCATTGATACCAAGTCAGATGCGGGGATGTCGCAGAAGAAAACAGCAGAGCCAGTCTGCAGTGCTGTCATTGCCTTCGGCTCACTCTGCCAGTACAACATTTCCCCAGTTAATGAAATCCGTGTTGTGCTCTCTGGCTGGTCCACCCATCAGATTTCTTCTTGAACTGTCTCCAGCCAGAGACGAAAATCATGATGTAGCTCAGCCTTTCTCATGGCCTGCAGTTAAAGTGAGCATCTTTCTGTACCTGCTGAATTGTGTTCTTAGCTTGGCTTGGCTAACTCAATTAATAGATTGGCAAAGATAAGGGAATTTACTGTTTCATACGGATTAGCATTTCTAAATTTGGGTTTTTTTAGGCTTGAGCTTGAACCGGTAATCTCTGTTTAGTATTAGTCTTTCCAGACATCTGCCTTCCACCTGTCCAAGTCAGCATCCTGCAGAACCAGTGCAAATCCAAACTGCCCAGTTTGTAGCACACCAACACTATTGAGCCCTGCAGTGACTCAAAGGATGCTAATGCTGTATCTTTGGGATGCAGGCATCTAGTAGGCTGTTTAGCTTGCATGAAAAACCTGTCATTTTATAAACAGCCCCAGAGTGAGTGACTTTCAATAGTGCTTCTCCTACAGGTGTCTTCCCTTACCCTGCACAGATGTGCCAAATGAGGCATTATGAAACAATGAGGTGTAGGAAGAGTCATTCCAAGAGTAGTTTAGCATGAGATCTGGGAGGTACAAATTAACTTTGCTATGTGTTTTCTGCCTCCTTTATAGTGGAGGCCTATCTCAATTAACTTTAGATGATTTCTGCTTAGGCATCTGGTCTAAAAGTTATGTATCTAGTCTTAACTGATACCAAGGCTCTTTGTTGGTGGTGGAAATTCAGGCAAGATGCTAAAATGTGTGCCTAAATTAGGTAACGTAAATAACCTTATCTAATGATGGTGTGTATTTGTTTGTTGAGTCCAGAGAAATCTCATATTATTAATTTAGACTAGATGCCTGACTTTGTAATGGCAGAAATAAATCCAGGGCTTGTAGTCTCTCTATGCCTCTTTTCATAGGCTGTACAAACCATTAATGATTATCTGCTCTTTCACAGGATGTTGTGGTTGGTAATGACGAAAGTGCCCAGAGATTTTATAACTAACTAAGTTACGCAGAAGGAAAATCTGCCCTGTGTAAGCAGAGGTGACCCAAATGAAGTGACAGTGGCTTCTTTTGAGTGGGAAATCAAAAAAGAGAACTTCTATTCTCTTCTTAAACAGCTAGCTTTATAAAATTTATAAAGCCAAGAGCATCTAGAGCATAAGCAGCTTTTGTGGCTGTCTTGGCTTCATTTTCTGCTTCTTTACAGTTAGTCTTTCAGAGATGTACACATTTCTGTGTGTGCTCTGTCTGATCACAAATCCTCTGCCTCCACTCAAGTTTTGGGAGTGAATTAATTCAACTTTTTTTTTTTTCTTTTTTTTTTTTGGTGGTTGTTTTTTTTTTTTTTGTAATTTCTTCCCATATAGTTCTCCCTTCTCTGAATTGGGTGCTGTATGTGGGGACTAAGAGGACAATTTATAACAAAGATGGTCTCTTGATCCTCTGATGGTTGATTAGGTGCAGATGAACTCTTAAGTACCACTTCCTCTGATTTCTCATTGGGGGTTTTTTTTGGTGTTCTTCCCTGCAGTCACATGGAAGGCTCTGAGGAGTTCTGTGCATGTTACTGGGTTGCTTTGCCCTGGTCTTTCAGCTGCCTTTTTGGCCTTTGAGTCATCTTCCAGGCAGAAAAAAGATAGCAATTGCTTTCATGGTTGGAGCAGTCATTGTATGTTAATAGAATAGGCTGTTAGGTAGAAGTGTTCTTTAGGGGTTTGTGAAAAAGACCTTGATGTCTTTGTCTTTTGGAAGTGTGGCCAAGCTCCTTGGGTCCAGCTGTTGGGGAAACTGGGTGCATCTCCTTGGCTGGAATTGACTGCATGAGCAGAGGGCGAGTTGATGTGTGGGAACCTGAGTGCTTGGTGCTTCCTGCAACATGGTGGGACTTGTGAGGCACTTGGGCTTCGTATTTAGTCTCATTCAGCCCACCAAGGTACAACATTGTGTGATGGGTTTTGGCTGTTTCACACCACCTGACAACCTGGAAAGGCTTCAAGAAACATGTGGTGCATGATGCCTTGTGTGCCAGGTAAGATCTGCTTTGTCATGGTTAGCTGTTTTTTCTTTCTAGGTCAGATTCTTTCATGCTGGTTTCACAGAAACTGACCCACCAGAGAGCCAGATGCTGTATTCACTCACACCTCTGAGGTGCTGTTTGAAAACAACTTCACCAGTCCAAAGGAAAACAGTCTGTTTCTTTTAGAGTGAGACCTGTGGAATGATGTGTTTTTGCTTGCCCTATCCTGCTCTTCTTAACATCACAAAAATTATTTTGTTAAAATAATGCCCTAGTTGGTTGTGAAAGCTACCCAAGGACTTAAATTTGTATTGCACAGCTCTAACCCTCAGCAGGGCATGACTCATGTTCTAGCAATAGGAACTGCTGGAGACACTTTCTCACTCCTTTGTGTCTGTGCTTATTGAGGAAACTGGGGGAGCAAAGTTAAGACTTCAAGTGCTTTTCCATAGAAACCTGCTCTCAGTTGTGCTACAAATATGACACTTCCCACCAGGTGCTGTGTGTGTTGTGCTGTCCTTGATCTCTTTAGTGGTAGTGCCTTCCTCACCATGAACTGGAGATGGGATGCTTCGTTTACTCTGAAGTACGTTCCTGGTGGCACATTTACACCATGTGCTGCATGATGAGAACGGAAGAGCATTCCCTTGTAGGTGCACATTATGCTTTCACTGTGTAAGAGCTGCCTTTGAAGAGGCTGACAGATGTTATGGCAGGCACACAGCTGGTGTTTTGAAGCTGTGTGTAGTGAGTGTGAGACATTCTCCACGTGTCTTACCATTAGATGTTTTGCACTTCATCCTCCTCTAGAGAACTCCTCTTTGAAAAACAAAAAACTCCAAGGTACAGGGGGTATGTTGCCAAATCTGGTGTTTCTTGAAGAAAGCCCTATGTTTAACTCTTTCTCCTTTGCATCTCACTCATAGACATGCCGTAATGTACATTATTATGGGACACCTTAGACTCCTTTTTTCATTAAAGTTGTAGGTTATGACCTGGTTTGATCTCAGACAGCATACCTGTACCACTGCTACATTTATCTGTTTCACTGTATTTTGCTGTAACAGCGCTGGGCCTTTATCTGGGGTGGGGAGCTGGTGAATGTGAACTCTGAGCCCTGAGGTTTCCTCCCTTTTGTCTGACTGAACGCTCACAGGTTCTCACATTTTGGTGTTTGGTCCAAGACTGAAACCCTCTGTGGCCTGCTGTGACCTGGTAACTGCATAAATTGGCCCTGGAATCTGGTTTCTGATGTTAATTTTTTGTTTTATCATATTCCTAACACAGGGATGTATAAGAAAATAAAGATTTAGGTCAAGCTGGAAGAAACTTTCATTAAATGACATTGATTTTGTTTTATATAACTGAGACTTTTTTGAAGTCCTTCTTTAAATATTTAGTGACACTTTTTTTTTCCTCTTTAACTCAAAGGTCAGTGTCTTATATTGGCTGATTGTGTGGGTTCCCTTGCCAGCACACAGAGGTTGCCAATTGCTGCTTTTCATCTTACCAGGCTTGGCTTTCCCCCATGTCTCTAAGCAGTGCTTGAGTATCAAATCCAGATGATGGTTCAGCTCCCCACAACTAGATACTGCTCGCTGTCTTCCGCTAACAAGCCTGTCTTTGCTGTCTGGGATACTCTTAAGCCCTTCTTGCATTACTCAAGTTAGGTCAGGGAAAGGCCATGTGTTAGCATAGTTTTCCATTTCCTGCTTACGTAGCTTATTTCTTCCCTGCTCTGCACCTTGCGTATTGACCAGCATTTCTGCAATCTGAATCTAAATCCCTTCCTGGCCAGAACTACTGCATTTTCTTGAGGAGAGTGGAACATCAGTCATGCATGTCTCTATCCTTCCCCTTTCATCCCTTTTCCCCACCCTTTTTTTTTTGTGTCCTGAGACGCCTACTTTATTATCATGACACTGCTTGTAATAGGTTGGTACCTGCAAAGGTGAAGGCATGCATTGCTGAAATCTGGCACATAATAATAGATAAAGAAATATTTTACCCAAATGTTCTCAATAGGGTTGGTAACTTAAATCCCAAACAACTAAACACCCATTAGGTACCTGCTGAGAAGGCTTTTCCTGTTCTGGGGAGCAGAAACTGCAGTGCCTCCACCAGCGCACAAAAGTATCTCTATATAAAGCTGGCCAGTGGTGAGCAGGTCACAGTCCTGCAGAGGTTTCTTCTGTAATTATGTCAGTAAACCCATGATTTTTTTGTAAGAGCATTTGGGCTACTTTGAGGCAGGAGCCACCAACATTGTTGGTAATAGTTGCTGTAGAGAAAGCAGTAACATTCTTCTTAAACACTATTTGGGTTGCAGGGAATAAACCTGTTAACATCTAGCAAATAGAAACCTGAAAGATACTGCATTTTCAGTTAGGTGCTAAGAACTGGACAGCAGAGCTCTGTACTCTGTGTCTGCAGCCACCCCCTGTCCTCTAAACAGGATCCCCTCCAAAATCGCACTGCTTGGCAGAATAGCGTAAACAAGTGAATAAAAATCATGTACCTTTAAAATTTTGCTAAGGTAGCAACCATGTAGCTGTTTACATATCTGCATGGGACTAGTCATTAATCAGGCTGTGCATGGGGTTTTTGTTTCCTCCTAGGAAGGACTGTTTTCACACTAATAATTGCTTCCATATGAGAGCTGGAGGTGCATTGCTCTGTCCTTGTCACTGAGAACTGTGTGCTGGAAAGCTAAGCCTGGGGTAGACTTGCTGTGAATGATGGGGTTTGCTTGCCTCCTTTTAGCCTTTTTTAGTAATCAGAGAAATTGTCAAAGGCTTTTTGGAAGAAAAAACAGTCCTGCTTAAGTTGCAGATCGCATTAAACCTTTCCTCTAGTATTCCTTTTATTCATTTCCTATATTCTGTGTAATATTGTCACCTTTTTCCTGGCTTTGTACACTAAAGCCAGAAGTCAGAGAACCAGCTTCTTTCTTGCCTTCTTCCCTTCTCTGAAACTGGTGTTTCATTGCCTGCCTTCAAATTTTTCTGGGCAACTGACTCAGCTAGAGACCAGACATGGATGAACGAAGACACGTTGCAGCCATGCATTTCACCTGGATGTGTTCATTGTTGCTTATGCTTTGGAGGGTTATTTGGGTGGCAATGAAAACTCTTCAGTATTGCAGTGAACATGTACACTGGGAATGCTCGCTTTCTGTAAGTGAAGGGATGTATTAGAGCCTTTTCTGAAATAGAAACAGGAGAGGAAGAGATGAGCAGGAATTGGCGTCGCTTCCCCTCAGCAGAATATTTTGACCAGGTGACCAAATTTCTGTGTTTTGTCAGTTCTCATGGTGAAAGGGACAATTTTAGGTCAGTCAAACCAACAGTGCCAACAGAAGCTCCAAACCATGCAGTTGGAGAACAAAATATTCTCTGAAGACTCTGGAGGCCAGTTTTGTTAAGAACAAACAACACAATTTTTCCAAAGGACAGCCCAACTGGATGTGAATCACAAGGGAACCATCCAAATTTCTGTGAAGCCCAGCTTTTTTTTCTGTGGCACAGAGACAACTGAAACCTCTTGTAGTGTAAAACACTGGCATCAGGACACGCATGTGCTCTGTTTGCCCTCAAACAGTGTTGTGTTAGAAATAGTTTTATTAGCAGAAAGCCACACCTATAGCATAACAGTAAAGTTCAGGCTTGGCCAAGCTAAAGAAATTTGCATTACTGTGGTGGCATCTTACAGAACTGGGAAACTCCTCTGTTAAATGTGCTGCTCTAGTGCAGATTGGAGCTTGCAGCAGAGAGGCTGTTCCAGTTTGTTGCCACATTTTGTGTCCTGTCAGCTGATGTGGTGCCAGGTACAGCCGCATGAGCATACTGCATGTGCCTTGAGCCTGGGGCTGGCTGCTGGCCTCTGCTTTTGCCCCAGCCATCCTGCTAGGACGGCCCTGAGGGGAGGCACTGGCCTTGTCAAAAGTGGTTTTGATGATGGTTGTGCTTTGTTACTAAATGCCAGGAGGGAGGGTGAGCCTGTTGTTTCACTCAGGCCACCATGCTTTTGGCAGGTGTAAAAACACGCAGTCTGCTATTACTAAGATGAATTTGAGTTTGGAGAGGAAACTGATTACTGCAGCGGTTCCCCTGAGCAGCTGAGTACCCTGCGGTGCTGTGTTTGGGCCAGGCTTACCTCATGAGAAACAACAATAGTTGTTTTGGCATCTCCCTCTTGGTGCACTGAGTCATGGGGTTGAGCTGCTGATCAGCCTCTCCTCTCCTGTGTTTGGCACTCTGTCCATTTCTGGTTAGGCTGGGTAAATATGAACCCTTAGCTGGAAGCAGAGGAATAGAAGGTACATTGCAAATAACCTCTTGCACCCAGTGCCTAACAGTGTGACTGACTGGCCCCTTTCCACATGGGCTTGTTGCGGCTGATGGGTGTAACTACAGCCAGGGGGTGTTTCTGCCATGGTTTTGGGAGACTTTCTGTCTTGTTATCCCCCCACTCTCTCCACACACTGGTGTAGAGGAAACTAGCCACGGGTGACTGGAGCCTGCAGCTAGTATTTCCCTCTGCCTGCATGGCACCTGCAGCCAAGTGTGTGAAGGCAGGAGAACAAGAGGCTGGTGGTTTTTTGCATGCAAAATCCCTGCCCTTAGGCAATTAGACTAACATTCCTACTATTGAGGTTTGGTCTTTCGCTGCCAGCTAAACAGAAATTGCTTTTAACACAGGCAGTTGAGATATTCCAACAGTTTGCTAAGTGCAGATATGGGGTTTTTTTATAAAAAGGAAAAGCAGAAATGAGAGCAAAATTGGATGGAAAAGCTGAAAGGATGGCACAATTCCTGCAGCAGCAGAAAGGGTACTAGGGAAAGAAGTGGTTAGATTCTTGTTGCTTTTGCCACTTTCACAATACCCATTCCAAGAGAAATCACGAAACTTCTTGAGACCTCCTTCCTCTGTCTTTGCAATGGGAAGATGGTACCCGCTTGGCTTTCAGTGCAGTGCTTTGAAATCCATGAGTGAACTGTGGTCTGTAACTGACCTGTGGCTGCTTTCTGTAATTACCTGTTGGTTATGGTTATTTCTACAAAGGGATAATATGACTCCCCATTTTTTCTGTGGCAGGTACAGGTAAAGACTCTTTAAGTTGAGGTGAAAGTAAATGATGACACTGAAGAGGCAAAAAGCATAGCTCTGACATGTCCTATGGAGCTTTCTGTTTGGCATACGAGGATTCTCAGTTCAAGTTTAAATCGCCTGGAGTCATAAATGAAAGGGGAAATAGGACAGTGGTTTTAATAAATTTTCCCCATTCCTAAGCAGCAGCAAACATGAATTTGGAATCAGTGCCTCGACACACAAGACCCAAGTAGCACTCTTGTGTGACTGGCCAAGAGATGTTCTCTCTGATGGCCCATGAGCTAGATCCTCGCCTGGAGTGCAGAGCAAAGCTGTTGTCTTAAATCCACCCACATGAAGTCACATTTATGTTTCTAACAGGAAACTTCAGACATTGCAGGTAATAACAGACCTTCCAAGGAACTGTCTGTCTGACCTGCATGGAAATTAGTCCTGGCGTAGATGTTGGATGCGATGTTTTACATACACAGTTGCAGTGGTGTGGCTTCTAATGCGTCTGGTTATATGGGAATAAAGATGAACTATCCAAATATGCCAAACCACTATAAAGTACTTTTTATCAGTAAAACCACGTGTGCTTGGGGATGGGTATGGCACGTTTTTAAATGCATCATTATGAAATAATGAACTGTGTGTAGACATGGCCTAGGAAAATGAAGAATCCCAGGCTAGCTTTTTCTCTCTTGTACTTCCTGAAGTGTCTTTTGGGTTATTAAAACCCTGGGCTATATTAAATTATTTTAAAGATACAAGCTTGTTATTATGAAGCCACTTGAGATACTGCACGATGTGACTGCAGAACTATGCAAATTGGAGTAATTTCCATTTGACATAGGCACTGTAATTATTGAAAGCTTTTTTCCGAATTTATTTTTTATGTCTGCTGTAGTTAATTCGCAATCTCCTTTTAACATTGGCAATGATAATTATTTGCCAAGAGCAAATCCTTGCTGACAAAAATCCATTTTTCTTTAGCCTGCAGCTTTCCTTTTGATTTCATGATGAGGTACTGTTAATCAGAGGAACCAGTCCTGGCCTTTGAGTATCTAGCAGGGCAAAAGAACACTGCAGTCAGAAAAAGAAATTCAGTTAATTAGCCTAAGCTTGTTTCTAGCATCCCAGCCCTGGGCCTCCTTAGTCACTGTGTTTGTGCTCTGTGAGAAGATCAGTCTGAGTCAGCATCTCAATAGGACTTACAGTGAAAACTGTCTGTACCCACTGTGAGATTTCTCAAGACTTCTTGCTCATTCTTCTTCTGTAGGGGCTCCAGGTAGAAAATAGCACATATTTGGGGAAAACAGTGTTATTAGGTTGATGAAAATCTTTTTAGGGCTGTCTTGCATAGGAATCTGAGCAGTAGTTGAAGGGCTGTAGCCTTTTAGCTGCATACTGTCATTCAGAAATGAAGCGATTCTTACTTGCAAATGCCTTATCGTTTGTGCCCTCCTTTTCCTTGGAGATTAGTGTGTTACACAGCTTCTCAAAGGAAATGTGAATGCAGGTATTACTGAATGGTAAGTGCAAGAATTAGTGACCTACTTTGCAGGTATTTTGTTCTTCATCGAATCACGTATGTACTTGCAAGAGTGTAGGTTGATAAAAAATTACATTTCTTTCACCCACTGTGGCACAGGTTAAGTGCATAAGATCTCTTGCCCCTTTTAGGTTCCTACCCTTGTTATATTACTTCAAGTTCTCCTGGGTCTTCAGAGGGGTGAGATCTGAGCATAGCCTTTCAATGAGGTCAGAGCAGCTCCCATAGCAGAAGGTCTGGTCTGAAGATGGCACAGTGAGAGGAATTACCCACATTTTCTTCCCAGTCGAAGTATCCAGCGTGTATGTGGTAGAACAAAGCCTGTTGTGAATAGGGGCTTGTTTTCCATTGTGTGCTTGAGGAGCATGTAGTGCAAGAGGGTCCTGGGATTACAATACAAATGCAGCAAAACCAGGCATTGAGGTTGGTGAAGAATATGTCAAGTTGAGCTACTCTAATTTACTAGATCCAGCCTGCTGAACACAGCAGTGAAACTTTCCAGAGTTGACTTGTTTTCCAGCAGATTTTCAGTGGCAGGGAAGAGTTCCCAGTCTCCATTAAAGCAAGCTGTGGAAAAGTATAGTGAAATACGGCTTCAGCTGCTACTGTGGTGTAGCTGTGTCTTGTCTAGTGCACAGCCAGCATGAGCATGAATGGCATTTTCCAAGAAACCCTTTTGGGAGGATTAGACTGCAGGCTGACTGCAGGCAGGGCAATCTGGTGTTGAGGCAGATTGCACCCAATGAGTTATTGCTATCTGAGTAAGCTGGTTGGGCTGCTGCTGAATCCTTGGTTCTTGTGTAAGCTCTGCAGTCTGGGGAGTAATTAATCAAACATTCATCCTTCTTATGGACCCCGGGATGGAGCCAGGGAAGTGCAATGTCAGCATCTCACATAGTTGGAATTGCTGATTCATTTTGATCCATTCTTACCGCTGCTTTTCAGAGTGGGTTTATGGCCACTTTTTAGTGCTCTTAGCTCTCACTGACAGGGATAAAATACTACCTGAGAAAGGATGCTGATTCTAAGGCTCGGGCCTTTTGGGGGAGGCTTTATAATTTATTTAGATGTTCCTTCAAGAACCTGGGAATTACAAAGTTGTTCTGGGTGAGAAGTTAATGAAAAATGCAGTTAGTTCAAACCAGTTTGCTTGTCATCTCTTTACTGTTGTACCACTGACTAGGTTGCTCAAAGAGCCAGACTGATGGCCAGCGTGACCACTTTAATTAATGGTATTACAGCTGAGGGCAAATTTGACCTGAAACTTGCTAAGGCCTGATGCCAACTCGCTGTAAAACTCATTATCAAAATTCGCATTAAAAATAGGAATGGGGCTGGACTAAAGCAATCAGACTGAGTAACATTTAGGATACAGCTGTGCTGCTCAATGTTGACTCTGAGAGGTGGGGGTCTTTTATGAGAACGTATTTTGGCTTGACAGCATCCTGACAAAAGTATTTAATTACAATCACCATTTTAATCAAACTGGCTTGATCTTCTTGTGTGGGCCAAGCTAACTTGTTTTCTTCACCTGTGTTCTGTGGTCCTTGCCCTTACTGTTCTTGGCAAGACTTAAAAACTGCTCCTGGTCTGGGCAGAGGACTTAGACCATGAAGCAGAAATAAGCCATGAAGAATCAAGCCATGGTCTCATCTGTAAATAGTCTTAAGCAACCTTTGATGAGGTGGATAGATGCCATCCTGCAGATTGACTGTTGTGTGTATGCTTTCGTACTCTCCCAGATCCTGGTGAAATGGCACACCAGAAACAAGCAGATAGAAAAAGCAGCCTTAGATTGGTCCAGATGACTTATTTTGGCACCTTTTTTCTGCCCATTTTTTTTCCTCCTCGCTGCTGTGGCCTTTCTTGAGAGTGGTGCAGTTATACCACCCTTTACAGCCCTGCTGCTGGTGCCACTCAGTGAGCAGAGAGGGGACCTGTTGGCACAATGAGTGTGAAACCGCGGAGAGAACATTCTCCTTCCCAAGACATGTTGTGCACCCTGGTCTTCATCCACCCTTGCATAACTTAAAATTGCTCTGGAAAATCTGGTTCCACTGCTAGGCACAGCTTTATTGGCTCTAGTAGGGTTTGCCCAGTAATTGTAAATGGGCGTTTCCAATTTCTGCAGCTGTATACTTGAAGGAAATGATGTGATTTATTGTGTGAACCTGTACGTGCACACGCAGATGCAGAGAGACACACAGAGTGTGCATACACTCACTACCGAATGTAATGAAAATGTTCACCTCAACTGCAATGTACTTGTATTTATGTATGTGAAAGGGACTCCCTTTCACATTCTTTTCTCTGCATGTGTATGCATCTGTTTGTATGCACTTATATACTAAAGTCAAAATTGTGGGTGCATGGGTGCAATTTTCAAATGTGTCCAGTTACGTTAGAGCATCCCAGTCCATAGCTGGGTGCTTTGGTGTCCATGGTCAGTACAGTATTTGGGAAGGTGAGTAATGATTTTAGAATTTATTTTAACCACTCAGAAATCAGAAAATTAGGTCAGATGCAAGCTCCGTTCGTCCAGCACTGCAGGGCTGACACACATTTTCTTCAGCACAGAGAACCTTCAAACTTCACTGGGCAGGAAAAGAAATATAAATACTCCAGCTGAAAATATTGCAGATAAATAAGGCTGGGAAAAATGTCTAGAGCACTCTCTGGGTTAAGTAGTAAAGCTGATGCTTCATATAATCATCATGTAGAACGAGTTACATCAGAAACTGCAGTGCATCTCACACAAACAGAGTATCACTGAATGTTTACTGGAGAAAAACAATCCTGAAATATGAAGTGCAGGTAGAGTACAGGGTTTGGTGTTCAGCACAGTGATGCTATGTGAGATACAGATAGGATCTGACACTGCAACTCCTAGCGTTGGGTTTGGTTGGTTTTTTTAGTAAGACTTGGATTTCCTTTCACTTTCCCCATCACTTGGCTGATGAGATGTAATTTTTCAGTGTTCATAAAGCTTCTTGAATCCTGTGCAAATCTGCCAAAATAATGGGTGCATTAATTACTTACCAGCATCAGTCTGATGTTTATCTTTTGTCAGTTTATTATTTAGTACCTCATTACAACTTGCTAGTTTTAATGGCAGTAGAAAGGATAGGCAAGGGAAACATAAAGAAAATTAACTCTAATTATCAGCCATAAATTTATCTGACTCAGTAAGCATAAACAATTCTGGGATGGAAAGGCAAGCAGAAAGAAAATGGAACTGCCTGATTTCCTAATCCTCCCAAAGCCTTTACAACAGCTGGGCATTTATTTGTCGTCAGCTAACATGGAAAGAAGCATATTTAAATACAGATAATAATGTCTCAGGAGAATGGAGATCAACTGTGGGTTGTGATAGCCCTGTGATTTCATTACTGTGGAAAAGAAAGGTATTATACTGGACTGATGGCGTGCCTTTTGTTCTGGATGTTGAATAGAAGGAGTAAGAGTAATTGGAACAAATTAAGGACCAAATACAGAGATTTTCACCAAGTTGTTTATTTAGCCCTAAAACAAATGAAATCACATTGAAATGAGTGTTTGATTGAATAAGGTCTAAGTAGAATGGTTTTCTTTTCTTAGTTTATTTGAGTACGTAGTGAGAGACTTCTAATATTTTTTTCTTTCACAGGGAAGTACTCATCAGGGATGTGACCCTACAGTTTTGATGGGGATTTGAAGATAAAATAATGGAACAGAAATTTGGGAAAGTTGCATGGTTGTCCCATATACTTTTTCCCAAGTGCATAGGAGAACATGGAAAGCATCCAAGTAGGGCTTAGGGAATGTAAGTCTGAGCATGTTTCGGGTGCCTGAAGTGATAATCTCAAGCTGGGACCCCTGAAGCATTTCCTTGTAGTCTGCAAGTAGCTGGTTTGTCAGGGTGTATTTGCACCTCCTCTAGATTTCCCAGCAGTTAAAGGTTTTTAAATAGTTAATACTAAGCACTTAATTTACTTCCATCTCCAGTATTGTTATTTGCATAAATGCCTACAGAGAAAAGATCAGAATGACATGCCAGGTGGAATATAAACTAATCATCAAACTCTAGGCCATGTTAGGAAAGGGCTAGAGAGTTTGTCTTTGCCTCGCAAAGTGTGCTGTCATACACAGAAATTAATGCAAGACTTGGTTGCTTTCCTTGTTCTCAAGCAGATTGCTTATGGGTTTAGTGATGCAGGTGCTTTATACTCCCAATTCAAAGGCCCCAGCTAGGCAAACTAACAGAACAAGCAATAAAGAATTCATATGGATGTATAAAAAAATTTACCTTCAAGTCAGCACGTTGTCAAAATCATATAGGGTACATATGGTTTTTGCAGAAGATTCTGTATACCATAGAATCATAAATCTCAAGTTGAAAGGGACCCATAAGGATCATCAAGTCCAACTCCCTGCTTCTTACAGGACTACCTAAAACTTTATGAAGCAACCCTGAGTCCAACATCCAGCACAAAAGGACTGTGCCTTGAATACTGCTACAGCAGCGTTTATACCTGCAGCAATAGTAACATATGCAAGACATGGCCCCAGTCCATAACCCTAATGACTGCCCCTGTGCAAATAAAGGTTAGTGGCAGTATTAATATGTAATGAAAATTGATATCATCATTAGTCTTCTTTCATCCTCATGAACCATCCTGGTTCTGCTTAGATGACACATACTTACCTGCAGGCATCATTATAATCTCTTGGAGTCAGAGGGGTTTTTTCCCAGCCTCAGCACCACAGCTCAGCAGTTATCTACAAAGAACCCAGCATCTCTCTTTCTTTTCCAAGACAAACCTGTTCCCTGTTTTTCCATTTCCTCAAATGGTTTTACAGACCGCTAACCCAGCTGAAACCACGCCTGTCAGTTCATAGCTTGTGTTGACCTTCTTACTTGTTGAGCCTGCTTGCAGTTCCTGCACCATTTGTGTGAGCTGCTTGTGAGTTGTTAACTGGGTGACACCTAAACTGTTGATGGAGATGCTGCTCATGTATCACTACAGCGTGCCTGCGGGGTTTCTTTTCATCGTGCAGGTAGTCATTTGGGTGGACTTTGGTTTAACCTATGGTTACAGGGCAGCCAACGCAGAGGCAGTCACAAATACCTTTTTTCCCATATGTTTGAATGTTTGTTTAGGTTTCTGTTCTCAAAACAGTTATGTGGAAAAGAGGTTATATAAGTGAGGATAAACCAGCCTAAAAACTGAAATCATGGTGTGATGCACCAGGGCCAGAATTAGGTGCATGAACTGAGGCCCTCACTTTGGTGGTGGTGTGTACAATTTGGCACCTGCCTCTTTATAGAATTTTTCATCTAATATTTGTGAAGTGCATCTCACCCCAGGTGATGATAAAATGTGACAGTGCATGTGTTCTTTTGCTTCATAATGTTTCTGATGCAGAGGAAGAGATACAGGGTTTGTAAAATCTGTGTAAGCCATTGATTTGCTGTGGCCAAATGAGCTGTTGCTTGTCAGCAGGGCCGTGTATTACTCCCTGTGTGCATTTGCCGTCTGTTTCAGCTGCGAAGGAAAATATGCTCCTTTAGTCACTGTTATTTTCCTTCACACTTGCAGCAGACTAGGAATACACACATGCCCTGATAATATGAATCAGTTCATGAGCTATGACTCATTATGCTATAGTAACGTGGTTTTTTGCAACAGCTATACATATCTGTGATTAACAAAGATTGCCTTGGCCAATGTTGAAGCTGTGACTAATGCCAATCTTGTTAGGCATTCATCATCCAGATTTATCTCCTTGTCAAAAGTTTTGTTAAATAAGGGTTCCTCAAAGAAACATTGTCTTGCCATCAGTTTTCCCCTGGCAGATGTATTGATTGAAATAAATGTGTTTTTCATGCCACTTCAGGAAGTGAGTGACAGATCATGCACTGAATATGATAAATACAATCATTGTTCTTATTGTTACTGTAATTATCAGTATATCACAATATCAACAGTAGCAGCATCTAATAGCAGCAGAGACACCTCTACGCATTAATAAAAACACCCTCGTCCTGTGAAAAGGTTTTCAAATCACCTGAGTAATTGTTTTTATGAGATGGCCCAGAAATAACTCCCAGAGCAGAGCAGCCTTTTATCATCAGGCTTCCCATTCCTCCTGCTAGAAATGTACATATCCATATTTATTTAGACCATGTTCCGGGAGATTTAAAAGCTTTTATTCACTGTGCAGTATGTGATTCACACATCTCCACACATAATGCATCAGAAAATAATAGCAGCCCCATAGAATAGTGTATCCTGGTATTGCGTTTCTTTAGCCTGATGTACATATAGCTTAACTTGCGTGCATATCACTATTTTAGTGTGGATGCTTTTTCATTGTCCCTCTCTCCTGTCCAGTCTTTGGGTACTAATGTTCTCTGAAATCTGTTTCTGTCTCCTCCATTGTTATTTCTTTTTGTCTGCAGAAAAGATGCTAGCAGGGCTCACATGAATACTGGACTGAGAGAGAGCCTTTTAGGATAGGCCTCTGAGGATTGGGGGTGTTGCTGATGCTGATTGGGGCTGGCTGTGGCAGGAGTTCCTCTGGGCTGTTTGCACCAGCCCCTTCTAGTATCCTCCTTTCCATCTTGTAGCGTTCTTCCTTTCTGTTCCCTCTTGTCTGCCCTTCTCCATTTCATTGGCCATCTTCCCACTTTCCTCTGCTCATCCCCTGCTGCTGCCTGCTCATCTGCAGTGACTCCAGAATACCCCTGTGGCTGCCTTCAGTTCCCCAAGGAGCCCCAAGAGGAAAGCAGGACTATCCAGGGCTTCACCTGGATCCTTCGTACACCCAGGTTGCCAGTCTCTTCTCATTGCTCCAACACCCAGACTAGCCTCATAATGAGCACAGTATCTTTCAAGGCCTTACAGCAGTTTCATGATGAGACAGTCAAATAAAAGAAGCGCTTTTTGTTGAGACTGTTTGGAAACTGTGCCTGGGGGCCAGGGCATTCCCTGCTTCTAAAATCCAGGGGCCAAGGTATCCTTATAGTCAGCATCTGCAGCTAAGTGGGCAAGGAGCCTTTTGCAGAGTTGTAATTAAAGCATTATTGGTACTGCTCACCAAACAACATTGTGGTGATTGAAGAATAGATCAGAAAATCATGAGTTATGGTGCCAATGTTCCTCTTTAGCTTTAGAAATGTAATTTTCTGCTGCCTAATTTAGGTTAGTCCACCAAAACCTCATTTTCCCCTTTCTCTTGCCCCCATCCTGACCAAGAGCAATAGGTAGCGACTGCTAACTAATGACTCTTTCTGGTGCCAGTGAAGGTTTTGATTATATGCCCAGACTCCAAATAGAGCCTTTTTGATATTCTTGTGAATAGGAGGAGGAAAAAATATTAGGCCTCATGTCCTGAGCTGAACAGAGGACTGATGTTAGTTCAGCAACAGACACTTCTTTTAATTAGTTGGAGGTTTTTATGTGCAAATGTTTCTGTCCTCATTTGAAACAATCAGAACAGATGCCAAAAAAAGCTGACATTGCAGGTTTTGGAGTTGAAGCCTGTGCTGGTTACAGTGGTGCTGCCCTCCCTTGCACTGTGGGCCCAGGAGTTCTGCTTGGTGTTAGGCTGTGTAGCACAGGGGTGGTACAGGGATGAAGAAACTTGGGCTGCTGGTAGCCAAGGAGCTAGAACTGCCTGTAAAACAAAGAGCTGCAAATGCCAGGCATTTCAACCTCGGGAGCTCCTTACTCTTCCCCTGCGTTTACATGGAAATATTGCATGTTCTGCTACCCAGGACTGTATCCACTCACCGGTCACTTCTGCGCTGTCTGGCTTTCAGAATTATCTCCGCATCGTGTGGGCTTCCTTTTTCTGAGGTTTGCAAATATATCACATGACTTCCTGGCACAAGTAATTACTGTGAGGTGCGTGACAAGCCATCAGGTCCTGGCTACAACTTGACTTTCCAGCATAAGGTGCTAGAGAAACCTTCACCCAAATGAGTGGTAGCACCAATGGCAGCACAGACAATTCCATTTTCTATTTGTATTTGCTCAGCTGCTTCTAGAGAGTTGGTTAGACATCCGCTTCTTTCAAGGAGTGTTCTTAAATAACCTTCTAAAAATGAAGGCAGACTGGTATCTAAACTGTTAAGGTTTGGCTTGGCTGACACATGCATGCTGGGAGATAAAGAATAGTCAAGATGGGCTACACAGCCTTTAACCTTCCTTGCGAGGCACTGAGAAGTGAGAAGACACTAGTGTTAGCAGTGGTTTTGTGATGTGGACCTGCTCTGGAAACCTTGATTCATTATAAAGAAGAAAAAAGTAGTTGTCAGATGTTGCCATCTTTCAGTCTTTAGCACCCAAACATAGAAGTTAAATTCTCTTGTGTCATTTTGCTGAGACTCATGTCCTTTCACATTTTTAAGGACTGCTAAAGCTAGTTATATGTAAGTCATCGGTCTAGGGATCTGGTCTATCTCATGGGTGGGCATCTTCCAGCTCTACCATTATTTGTTTTTTCCTGGTTTTTGTCCTTTCCTGGCATGGGAAGATAAATGGTGAGTTCAGGGCAGCAGACCTAACTGGTCTAAAATGGCTTCCACCTCCTGGCACCATGCCTGTGGGCAAGGGCAGCTCACTGGTCCCATAGCACAGTGCCTGTTAATGTAGGTTCTTTGCAATTCTGGCCTTCTGTGACTGGAGCAGTGGGTCATGGAGTGGGTCTCAAACTGAAGTCCTGCATGACTGCTGTGGATGGACTTCAGAATCAGCTTCAGGAGCTTTGCTAGGAGGTGCATTGCCCAATTTCAGTGTGGGACTCAGACTGGCTGGGAATGAGCCCTCCCTTATTGCGTGCCAGTCTGAGAAATCCCACGTTACGTTACTTACCACCCACCCGGTTGGCAACGCTTTGTCTCTTGGAAGCACAGCCAGGCAAAGAGACTGGTGTGAAGGTTGTGCATAGGCCTCAAATAGAATGACTTGTACTTATTCTTCTTCTTCACTTTACCTAAGAGCTGAAGAGATTAGTGCTCAGAAGTTGCTTGACTGGGAGCTGTAGCACTGTAGACCAGATTTCTTGATGCTTGTGGAAGGGGTGTGTATTCTTTCTTATGATGAGATGTATTCAGCTCTGTTACTTATCACCACGGACAAATGCATTTCACTTTCTTGCTAAAAGAAGCTGACTGCTTTTATGTAATTAGTGAAGTTTCTGTTATCTGCTGTGATGTGTTTTGCAGAGATGTGTGAAATGGCAAAACACACTAGTAGAATGACAAGTGGTAATGATTTATTCTTTCTTAGAGAGTCTTGTGCAGAAGTGGGTAGGCTTAAACCCTAACCAGGAGAAAGGGGTCAGTTCCCAGAGAATCCCCCTGTAGCACCTGCAGTCAGAGCATGCCTTTTAATGACTGCCAGTGTTGGGAAGGGAGGTTTTCCTTTGCACACTGCCCTCTGCTCTGCTGTTGCTGCTTACAGAAGATGACTGAAAGAGGTGGTGTCTTTTTTCCTTCTCCTTTGAGAATAGAGCAGAGGAAAGAGCAGAAAACAGTGGTGTTTTGATGTGCTTGTTTCTTATTCTAGCTGCATAAACACACCAGCGTATTTCTGTAAATTAAATTAAGCAAACCTTTCATGTTCTCTCCCTGCTTCAAGAAAGCTAATGTGGCTGCTTGCAGATTTGCAGCTACAGAGAAGACAAAGATCTCTAGTGTGCACAGACTCAAGTGCTAAGCAGTGTCATGCTGAAAGAACCTGCACAAGCTTTAATAGAATATAAAAGCTTTCTGAGCACCAGGCAAAAACCTGTTTAAATCCCTGACAGGGATGAGAGCACAGCATGTGTTATCAGCATATGCAGAGACAGGAAGCCTCTCAGAACATTTGCATTTTGGATTTGCTGTAATTAAAAGCTTTCAGTCTTTCCAAAAACGTTGAAATGGTGGAAGGAGTAAGTATATGACTTCACTTTTTCACTGTCTCCATACAAATATTTAGGGCTCTTCCCTTTTCTCTGCATGAGTGCCTGACTTATACTGATCCTAATGGCAATATTTCTTGAATGTAAGGGATTCTTGAATGTAAGGGATGTAAGAGAAGCCCATAGGCTTCTCTTTTATATTTATAATCATAATTTGGTACTCAGATTGTGACAGTCCCAAGTGTTTCCTGCCCCCACACAGTGAAGGACTGACCCCCACTATGCACAGCACTAAGCACAGAGCAAAAAGATTGTCCCCAGGCTGCAATTTCTCATTGAAAGCAGATCCTTTTTCTCACAAGCAGATGTGTAGAGCTGTGTATCTTGAGAGATTAGTGCCTACAGAGACCACAGATAAAATGTGGCAGGCGTCTGTGAGGCAGTGATGCAAGCTGAACTGGAGCAGAAAGCGATGCTTGGTGGATCCGTGGTGAACAGATCAGATGATGGCGTAATACGCATGTATTCTCTAGGAGACTGTTTCAGGAAGTTTTGGCTGTAGGCAAGTTTTGTCTGAGATTGCCCTTATTTTGAGAACTGATTTGCCAGGCTACAATCTCTCTGCAAAGAGTCTGTGTAACTCAAGGACTATTATATTAGTGATCTGTATCAAGTGGCATAGCTGGAGCTACCAGTTAGAGGAATATAGGGCAGGTGGATGAATGCTTTCTCCAGTATCAAACAGGAGCAGGAAAAAATATTCAGGAGCAGGAAAAGAAGTGCTGTAAGGTTGAAAATGTCAACTCAGTCACCAGTAGCAGTCTGTGAAGATGAGAGAGAAAACTGAGAAGGGAAGACCATGGCCACTGAATAGAGGATTCCTGCCTAATACAGGAGGAAAATGAGTAGGTCTCTAATTACCTCATTAAGTGGAAGGTAAAGAGGAGCAAGTTGAAGGAAGATCTTTCCCTTCTTGGCTGTTAACTAGGTGTGACTGCCACTTCAGTGGTGACAGCCCTCCCTCCAGTTTCAGATACTCAAATAGCAGCAGACAAAGACTAGGAATAGGCAGTGTGGATAAACTGGTTACTGAATGTTTGGATTGTGACCCCCTTCTTCTTCCAGTGAGGCTGTTAAATATTCATGTAAGTGGGCTCAGACAGATCTGTGCCATCTGTCTGTATTTATATGACTTCATCCAAACAGCTCCAAAACATGTAAAATTTTATCCTCATAACAGCTCTTTAAAGAAAAAGGGATTTCTCACCTATCTGAAGGGAAAAGGAATCAAAACAGAGCGATTTAACAAGTAACTAGATTTATTCATCTGGACTCCAGCAGACAAGATTCAAATTCAGCTCTTCTAAGTGCCAAGCCCAGCTATAGCCTGAGGCTCTCAAGGCAAAGATTTTATTTATGCTATAAGGAGTTTTATAGCTCATCTAATTTTGCTCATGAAGCATGTATGCAACTAAAAAGGAAACTGGAGACTCTGCCACTATATGTGTGTATGGGTACAGAATGAAAGTATTTGATGAGGAGAAATCAATAACAAAACAATTATTCAGGCATCTCAGCCTGCACTGCTGAGTTGCACACCTTGATGGCCAGATAAAACAGGAGCATTGTGCCAGCTTCAGTAAACAGTGTGCCCATATGGGCAATTCTGTGAGGGAACAGATTGTTACAGCTACGTTTGACCTGGTTTAGAGCAATCGTGGCTCTCCCTTGGCACCATGGATGTGCTGTTGACATTTCAGCAGAGCTGCTTCAAAAAATGAGAAGGAGTGCCACCGTCAGAATAGTATCAACTTTTATAAATGAGAAGCAGTTTCTACATTTAAATGAAGCAACAAGCCCAGTGCTTTTCCCTCTCTCCAGTCAGAGCCACTTAAAGAGTCTGAGCAGGAAAGATCCATTGAATGGGACAAGTCCACTGAGAAGACAAGCCCAGGCTTCAATGTCTGCTATGTTAAGTTACTGTATACATGGGGTTGTGTTACTCATGCTTCAGGGAACTCAATCTGAAGCTCAGATTCGGTTCTCAGAAGCCCACACACAGGCAGGTTTTCGCAGAAGAGGTGTCTGTGAGATGGCTGAGTGGGGGTGGGTGGTCCTGTACCTGCTTCCAGCAGGTGACAAATGGGAGGTAATGGCCCACCTCACCTTAGCTTAATTTCTTAGCTGTCCAGGCCCTCAGCTTTGTGCCATTTTTAGACATGAGTGCATTCTGAAAATAGAAAGGGATACTGTGGTGAAGAAACTTCTGTGTGCATTTTGGAAACACACCAGAGGGGTTCTTTGTGCCGTTAACACCATATTGAAATGTTTACTTCTTTCAAGGATCTTTCTCGTTAGCTTACTGTTGGAGAATAGCCTTGGCCTTTCAGCTTACTCAAACATGTATTTTTGTTGATTTATTTTTTTTTAACTGTTTTTCAGGCATTGGTAAAAATGTCATCTGTGACCGAACGGCGACTCCCCTGGATGCTTTTAGGATGATGACTGCGGCTCATTATTACCCAAAGCTGATGAGCATCATGGGGAACGTATTGCGCTTCCTGCCTGCATTCGTGAAGATGAAGCAGCTGATTCAGGAGGGTTATGTAGGGGAGCTGCTGGTGTGCGAGGTGCAGGTTCACAGCGGGAGCCTTCTAGGCAAGAAGTACAACTGGAGCTGTGATGACCTGATGGGAGGTGGGGGCTTGCACTCTGTTGGCACCTATATCATCGACCTCTTGACCTTCCTCACCAGCCAGAAGGCTGTGAAAGTGCACGGATTGCTCAAGACCTTCGTGAAGCAGACAGACCACATCAAGGGGATACGGCAGATCACCAGCGATGACTTCTGTACGTTTCAGATGGTGTTGGAAGGTGGCGTGTGCTGCACGGTGACACTCAACTTCAATGTCCCAGGGGAGTTCAAGCAAGACATTATTGTGGTGGGTTCGGCAGGGCGTCTGATTGTAATAGGCACTGATCTCTATGGACAGAGCAACAGCTCTCCTCAGCAGGAGCTCCTTCTAAAGGACTCCACACCAGTCAGCAACTCCTTACTTCCAGAGAAAGCCTTCAGTGACATCCCGTCCCCCTACCTCCGGGGCACCATTAAGATGGTTCAAGCTGTCAGGCAGGCATTTGAGGACCAGGATGACAGGAGGACCTGGGACGGGAGGCCCCTTACAATGGCTGCCACTTTTGACGACTGTCTGTATGCCCTGTGTGTTGTGGACACCATTAAAAAGTCCAACCAGTTGGGGGAGTGGCAGAACATTTCAAT
Organism: Psittacus erithacus; assembly: GCA_009867235.2. Classification (NCBI taxonomy): domain Eukaryota; kingdom Metazoa; phylum Chordata; class Aves; order Psittaciformes; family Psittacidae; genus Psittacus; species Psittacus erithacus. Next base: position 73,392 of record WYDI02030475.1, read on the forward strand.
CATGACCGAGGAGCCGGAACTGAGCCCGGCATATTTAATCAGCGAAGCCATGCGGAAGAGCAGGATGTCTCTGTACTGCTAGCTCCTCTCTGCTCCTAGGAAAGAATGGGAACCAGACAGCTCTTGCAGGAAATGGAAATTCAGACCCTGTGAAGGGTTTGGGCATCTTAGAAACAGCTGAGGATACAGGAGAAGGAAATACGGTGTTTGCATCAACTAAATCTAAATCTGTTGGTGGCTAAATGACAAAGTGATAAGGTCCTCAGAAATGCCCAAAACAGATAGGAGACTGAAGAGCTGACATAACTGTTTTGGTAACAGTATTAGCTGGCTAATGGGAAAGAGATATTGTGGACTCATCTCCTGCTTGCAGGTGCTTTAGATTATCCAATTGTGTTTACTGTGAAAGGCTGGGAGGATCCTTTTAGATTTTCCTTACCTACCAGAGGGCTGTGAAGGTACTGTCATGTCATTAAATTTTCTGTAGTGTCTGACATGAATGGTTCCTACCATGACAGCTGACACCACCATGTTGTAGTACTACACCTCTAATCAACACACAGAATTATAGGACTTGATGTGAAAGTGTCATGTGATATGGAAAATCTTGGCAGCTCACTTTTCATACAGCTTGTTAGGAGCTTCTCTGTGTTGGTTTAACTAGTTGGGTTTTGTTTTGTTTTTTTGTTTTTTGGGTTTTTTTTTAAAGCACAGTTGAGTAGGAAAATGTGTGGCTTTTAAAACAAAGCAGTCTTCAACCACAGTGCGTGCCCCGCTGTTGGAAGAGGGTCTTCTGGGAGCTCCCAGTAAGCTTCAGTGTTAACTGTGCAGATTTGCTGATCAAAATGGGTAGTGCAAAACTTTCCTGGATGGCGAGTGGCATGATGTAGTAGTGGTAGTGGGTTTTATCATAAAGCTGAACTCAGGCTAGTCTTATGGAGGTTTACACATCGTTTCCTGTGTCTGGAACTGGCTTTTTAGTGAATTCAGTGCTCATTTTGGTGTAAGGTGGAAAACAGTAGAAATACAACCCAAAACTGTACAATGCTCAGACAGGCAGTGTTCTTTTAAACCTTTGTGAACTCACACTTCAGAGAGTCACACTGACAATTAATTTGATATAGCTCAACCCAGAAGCTTTCACCTGCAGGTGCTGTGTGTGAGTGAAAAACAAAAGGGATGACAAAATTTCCCATCCATTTCCAGGGGAAAAAAATTAAGTAAGACTCTTACCTCTTCACCTCCTTAAAGGCACCAGCTACTGGTACCGTAGTAATTGTTCCCTGTCATCAGGGCAGGGAGCATACTCTTTTAGTATGCTTGTCCTGTTCTTGTTAATATTTTAGATTTCAGTCTTGAAATAATATATTCTTTTGAGAATATATTCTTGAGAGAATGTAATGAAAGGCACATGACTTATCCCAGTGAACAGGGATACTGATATTCTGCATAAAGCTGCTCCAGTGCATACGTGTTTACAGTGCTAGGTTGTCAGATAGGAAAAAAAAGTAGAACACAAGCATATAGCACTAAATTATATTAAACTTGAGGAAAAAACCCTTTTCAGGGTTTTCTGTTAATTTTGACTAGGGGAAAGAAGAGAACATTTAGATGAGCAGTAAATTAGAGGAGAAAGTATGATGCTATTTCTCCAGGCCATCACAGTAGTGTTGCCATTTTAGGTGAGAAAGAGAACGGTCAGAATAATTTACATTTTCATTTAAAGCACTCACAGTTCTACTATTTTTAGGAGCACTAAGGTCTTCTCTAGGGCTTCTCCTACAAATTACTGTCTCTGACTGCTGTATTCTCCTGCCTGTCCTATGCCCAGTTTTCGAGCTTCATGTTTTTGAACAGGAAGGTTTCAATAGTGTGGTTCATCTCATCTAATTTGAGCCAGCTGAAAGTAAAGTGTCTTGTCCTGATCAGCTGTACAAGGGCACACAGTAAGTCAGTACAGAGCGAGCTCTGTGAAGGCTGACTCAGTTCATCCTAAGATTAATATAGAAGGAGATGCCTACTGGAAAGCCCTGTTCTTCTTTGCAGAGAGTCCTGGCTTCTAAATTTTTAGGTGGCTAAAGCTAGGAAATTTGACTCCCACCCCAAAATTATTAATGTGTGCTTAATTTCTGAATAGTGTATGTGTGACCTTTCCTGAAACATTCCCCAAAGTGTAATAGTGTGACTGATGAAGGAATAATGTAATACTGCAAAACCACACCCTAATGAAGAATTGTTTCTATCCATGTTGTTCTGCCAGTTCTAGCAACTGTCTCTAAGGTTGACTGTTTCTGCTAAGACCTCAGGCAAGCTTTCATCATTCCTTCTTGGAAGCAGCCCTTGACAAGTTTGGATGTTTTTCCTAAAACTGGATTTCTCTGAGAATTCCTGAGGTAGTATTTGTGCCAACAGGAACTTCCCATTGTAATCGTTGTGGTATACCAAGCTATGCAGTTCCTGCCCTGAAAAGAACACAGAGAAATACAGAAGGGAGAATTTGATCAAGAAATCATACCTCTTTCTCTCTCTCCTGAAAAATGGAATTAGCTCCAAAAGGATCAAAGGAGTTTGCATATAGTAAGGCGAAAGCCTTTTATTGAAAACAGTGGCTAGTTCAACTCATGAATGCAAGCCCAATGGATAATTAACCATGTCCTGTTAAACATCATCCAAATCTGGAACTAAACATGGACCAAAATGTGTGTGAGTCTTGCTTCTTAGTGATTTGGCCGCTATGCTGGAATTGCCATTCAAGTCTTTGCACCTCGTTTTAGTTCACAGATGTTGGCAGTTTTTCCTGTCTGTATGTTCTTATTTTTTGGTATCTTTCTGGGTTTTGTGATGACAGCTGGAAGAAGCCCTGCAGTGAACAGCTCCAGGTGAGACACAGTGTGTAGGGAGGGTACTACTGAGCTCAACCTTTCTGTTCTGGATCTAAAGGCTTAGCTAATAGGCATCATCTATCCACTGTGCAGGCTTACTGATGCAGACAGTGCTGCTTAGCAGAAAGAAAATCTAATGTCTTAGTTCCATAAGCAATCTGATGCTTGTATTAGTACTGGCTTGCAAATGGGTTGCATCCTGTTCAGCTTGTTGTGTGACCAGAGTGCTGGCCCCAAAGGGTCAGGGCAGGGTGGGACCTCCTGTTCTGACAGCAGCAGAGATCTTATGCTAGAATTAGGTGAAGTTGTTATCTAACTGGGATGGCAGCAGTAACTGCATATGTTTAGGATTGTATGTCAGTTTTTCCATTCTCTAGGAGGTGAAGGTGCTGTAGTGTCAAGTGTAAAGATAATCATCTTCTACCTGGCTTACAGGAGGAAGGAACTGGTTCATTCATAGAATCTGTATTACTATTCTGATAAATTGTTACTTTACAGTCTGGGATCTTTCTTGGCAGCATCAAGCCCTCTGCTCTTTTGGTACAGTTGAAAGTACACTGAATTGCCCTAAGCAGCCTCTGGAGTTCACACTGTGTTTAGGAATATTGGGCAGCAGGTAGCAGAGATGTACTTGACTGAAGTCAGAAGTGGTACCACACCAGGAAACATGTATTTGGAATTACACTTTTAATGCTGTTCTTTAATGCTGTGCCACAAATTTTGAGATGAATGCTGCTACAATTGGTGCAGGCCTAATAGCCAAACCATGGCTACTGCTGGAATTTACAGTAGCCCACATCAAGTTTGTTCATACACTAGGTAAGAAGTGGTCATTCCTCTTACCCAGGGCTGCTGTTGGAGAGGCTCTTTCCTTTGCCAGCAACCTGTGCACATAGGACACTGAGCCTTGTGGTCTGTTGCCAAAGACAAGAAAAGCCAAAGGGAGAGCCCATGTGAAATCTTCTGTTGCTCTGTAGGGGTCTGTTCCAATGGTCAGCTGAAAAACGATGTCCTATTTTCCATGGGTCTACAGCAGGGGTAGGGCAAGACTATGCTATGCAACAGCAGGGCACAAGGGCTCCTTCCATGTGTCTAAAGGGAGAGTGCTGACTGCAGGGAGTGACAGGAAGGTGCACCTGCAGTCTGGTACCTGTACGCTTGTGCTAACAGGGAGAATATATTGGTTGTGTGCAGAGGATGAGGGCTGAACCTCTTGAGAGTGACAGCAGCAGCCTTGTTCTGTCTCTGGGTTTGGGAGCCTGAGAAGGGACCCTGCCTTCGGGGAAGCAGTATCTGTTCTGTTCTCCTGATAGATCCATGCACGTCCTCAGTGCTGAGCTCAGTCCTATGTAGAGGAATAAGAACTCTGCAAGAGTTTGGGGTTTCCTGTATCTAATATCATGCATGTGTTAAATTAGTAGTACTTTAGCTGTGCAGTTAGAAAATGCCAAATAGAGATGATATGCCCTTACCCACGCAGCCAATATGGCAGAGAATCAGGGCATGCATAGGTGAGTTTGGGCTCAGGATGGGCTGATGTGGAGTTCATCCTTTGCTCTGGCTGAAAGCATAATAAATTCCTGCCCAGCCAGCATAAGGCAATCATAGGCACTCTCCACTTTGTGCTTAGTGTTTCCTTCTTTAGAATAGCTTTCAAATCAGTGACTGTGCAAGTGAACAGCTGTCCTGGAAGTTCAGCCATTCAAAAAAGGGAAGTTTTTCTTCTGTGTGTGGTCACAGCACAAGGACAATTCAGTTTCTCTGTTGCCTTGTTTATTTCTGTGTCCATACAAATGTGGAAAAGACCCAGACAATTTAAAATGACTTATTCATCTACCAAAAAAAAAAAAAAAAAGGCATATTTTATTAATGGGGAAAGGTAAACATAGTGTCTTGATGTTGTCTTTGCAGAGCTTCAGAAATTACTGAAGACAGAATTTGTTGTTGCTGGAATTTTTATATTTGACTTTTATCCATGGCCTTCAATATAAAATATTACACATTATGAGGTCGATTTAATGTTAAGTTCTGTATTTGCAAGGGTTTGAAAGTACCCAGCAGACTTTTGACATCCACTTTGTGATGTTGCAGTGGCGCAGTGATGGACCCTTAAGTACGTATGAAACTCAGCACCAGACTTTTTGACTTCTGCAGTGGTCTCTGGATTTCTAGGACTTGTGAAGTGGCAGGATTATTCAGGACAGCAGTTTCTTGTTGTTGTTGTTGAAGTTGTTTCTTGTGGGGAGCAAAGTTTGTAAATTTTAGAGATGAAGTATGACTGAATAATAATTGGCAGTCTTGTCTGCTTTAAAATTTCCTCTCTCTTGAGCTGCTGGATGAAGTTTGGCCAATAAAAACAATTTCCCCTTAACAATAACTGCCCACTTCCATTTGCTCACAAAAAGAAGAAATTTTAAGTAAATGGGACTATACATAATGCTGCATTCATAAACTGATGTCATAACCTCATGACTTACTGAGTGTATGAAGCCAGAGCCCAGGCAAGAAATAACTTTTCAAAGCTGCCAAATTGAAGCCTTGGTGTTGGGGAATGAAGGGTATCAGCTTAGGTCAAACTGAAATAGCTTTTATTCAGCATTTTCAAGTTAAATGAATAAACAGAATGGCTATGGTCAATCTAAAACTGAACACAAAACATGTCTGTAGAAGATTACTTAAGTTCTTTCGGGATTAAGTCCCATTTTTAAAGACTGCCATTTTGAAATGAAAAGGTTAAAAAAAGCCATCTTTTATTATGTCTTGGCATTTATGAAATTAACTGGGGTTGGGTGTGGGTTTTTGCTTGGGTTTTTTGTTTTGGTTTGTTTATTGGTTTAAGTTCATACTTAAAAAAATCCCATCCCTTAGGTTTAGAAGCATAGAATTGTTTAAAGGCGTTCAGTGAATTCAGCTGTCCTTGGGCAGGTTCGGCTCTAAACCTGCAATTAGCAGTGTCATGCAGTGACCCCACTTCTAGCATCTGAATTTGGCCATCTGGGTTTCATTTGTGTCTTCTTGTGGCAGTGGGAAAACCAGTTCATTACATGGAGTTGACTACAGATAATCAAGATACATTTTGCAGCAGTGCCAGTCATAGTCTTTAAAAGCACTTAATTCTATTAATTTGTTTACCATGGTTATTTATGACCTTCCAGCCATGTGCTGTCTGTGACTTCATTTTCGTTTTATACCAGCTGTCAGACTCGCTTCCCTCCTCTTTCTGTTTCTCATTCCACTGCAAGCCATGAGGCGAGTCTCCCTGTTTCCCACTGAGCTTGCACTCAGTCTGTGTTACACATGGCATACAGGGTGCCTAACCTACAACTTGAAGTAACTTTTAACAGCGATTCCTTAAAGAATATGTCAACACCACAACTGCTCATGAACACGGCATACTGAATGCCTGGCCAGGGCAGGAATCAAAGCTCCCTGCTATGCTGTGTTTCACAAGCAACACTCATTGTTTTCTCTCTGTACTGGTTTTATTTGATTTGATTTTGAAAATGAGAATATGTTCAGTTTGTTGCTGTGTCAATATTAAGTATATATTTATTGTTTTTCAGACGTACATACATATATAAAAATGCTATATATATAATGTCAACGCATGGACATATGTACAGTAGATATTTTAAAGAGCTATTTATCAAGAAAAGTAAGTGTTATAAGTAAACAGAGTTTATATTTTATATATTATGTAGATAGCAAAAAAAAGTGGTTAAATTATAGTAGGATTTTGGGGTGGGGTTGGAGAAATGGGCATGGGCTGGTTCTAGCATTTTAAATAGCCAAACTACTTTGTACGGAAGCTGCCTGCTGTGCCTCTCAGCTGCAATATCTGTTTGTTTCTTCTTCTGGAAGATGATGTGCATTGTTACTTTTACATTGCTTGGGGAATGTAGTTAGCTTATTCTCAGCCAACTGGTATGTGCTGCTTAAAACATGGTTTCCTGCTGTTCTGCATATTTGCATTGATGGAATAAAAGGATCTTAACTGGCAAATAAAGACGTAAAAGGATGTGATCTCTCTCAGCTGTCTGTTGTTCTTCCCCACACTTGTATTTCTGGGGGAGACAATAACCATCACCTTTGGTTTCTGGCCTGCCTGTTAAATTCAGCACATCTGAGTAAATTATATTGGCTTTGTGTTTGGGGGTGGGGATTGTGATGGAGGGAGAGAAGTTTTAACACAAAACTATTGAGAGGTTTAATGTTACGACAAAGGCTGAACTAACACCTCTGGAGTGATGTGCCCTGAGGCCTTTCTCATGGATTTCCTTTTTCTCCTGAATCCTTTCTCTCCTCCTTTCTCCAGTACAGCCTGGAGGTCCTCCTCCTCCCTTCTCACCAGTGTCCTGGGTGGGATACCTTTGCCTTCCCTGTCCTTATCTCCCTCCACCGACTTCCATGTCCCTACCCAAGCCTTGCTCCCATCCACCAGGAGCTGTCAAGTCTTTCTGCTCAACCTGGTGTTCCTTTTCTCCCTTGGAAGGCGTTGTATCATCTGCCTAGTAAGGAGCTTGTCACTCCAGCCCCTCTTAACACTGGAGAAAACCTCACTTGAGTACAAAGCAGAAGATAATATGAAGCAGTGGTAAATTCTAGGCTCTGAGGAAAGATTTGTTGCCTCTGTGATTGATGTGTAAAAAGGATAGAGCAGTTCCTGTGTTGCTTCTTCTATTTTACAGCACAGCATATAGAAAGATGTTTGATTCTACTTCTGTCAGTGCTCACTCATTTTCCAGGCATACAAAAGTACAGCGAATCTGAGGCACAAATCTGTGAGGGGATGGGAAATCATCACTTAAAATGCATACTCCCCTCAAACCACACAATCTTGATAAGTGAACTGTGTATTTTTCATATATATGCATGAAAATTAACAGTGTGGGTATAGCATTTGCTTCATCCCAGAAATGTAGCATTTTAGCAATTTCTACTACTGCCATTGCGACTCTGTACTTCAAAGATATGCCAATGTTTATATACACTTAAAATACATTTTTATCAGTTTTAATACATTAATCTGTTATGCTAAAGAGGAGAAAAGCACAAGGCAAGGGAGAATCAGGGCCCAGGTCTTCAGGAATTATACTTTAATGTTTGCCTTGCCCTCATGGGCAAATGTAGTGTAACCTTGCTCAGGTTTCCAGATCACTGTCGCCAACTAATTAGGCACTGAAATAAAACAGGGACACATTTTATGCTATATCCTTTCCCACCAACTTCACAGTAAACCAGGGCCTGCTTCTCTTTCAAAGTTTAAAACAGGAATCTTTGGAAAACAGCACTTAGGGGAGAAATTACTGTGAAAGAGTGTTGGGAATACAGAGGGATTATTGGTACAGTTACAGCACACAATGTATAACTGTATAGGTAAGTGCAAATGAAAGAGCAAGTATAAACATTCCACACTAATGAGGCTACATAAATGCTAAGGTAAACATTTTCAAACGTGGGGCAGCACAGTGGGACACTGAAGTGTAGATTAATGAACCCAAGTAAAGAGTTCTGCTTTTTAAAACAAACTGCACAAATGTGGGTAAGGGGGAAAACTCCCTTGCCATTTGCCATAATTTTTGAAGAAACAAGGCTTCTGCAGCTCCCCTGGCTTGTTCTGCTGCTTTGTGGAGTCCCTATTGATTAGCAGCTATGTAGTGAAAACAATGGGTGGCTTGTAGCCATAAGTATTAATAAGAAGAATGTTAAATGTGTTGCATTGTTCTCTTCAGGAATGAAGAGTTTGCTGAGGCAGGAGTTACTAAAAAAGGCTGCTGTGCCAAAGAGAAGATGCACTTCATGCTTTTCTTACTGATTCCTGTCAGGCAGTGGAAAGCTGCGGAGCTCTTTGTGTCTCTGAGGTGCCAGTAGAAGACTCACATTTCAGAGTGAACATACATGATGCACAGAATAACAGGGCTACTTGCCCCATGGCATACTCTGGAGGTGTGGGATGGGTGACAGGTCTGGTGTCACTGAGGATTACTTGCTGTGGATGGAAATTTCCTTTCCACGTTGAACATGGTGGCTGCAGCAGTGACCGGCACAGGCACATGGGCCAGAGCAGGCCAAGCAAGAGGCATCGGGGTGCTTCTGGGCTGCAGCAGCCATCCCCCCAAGCTCCAGCCCCAGGAAAAGCTGCTCTAGGAAGAGCCAGCACTGTCTCACCCCCATTTGAACTGCTGTCTGCATACGTTGCCCTCTGGAACGTGTTTTCCACTTGGGAGTGCTTCAAGTACTGAATTTAGCACCACAAACCTTGCTGTGGCACCACATCTTTGCTTTAAAATGAGTAATTGCAGCTCCACAAACAGTTCCTGAGGGATAAGGCTGGTGGCAAGTGCAGGCACTGATCCTTACTCTTGTCCCTGACTGCTTGCTTCTGCCTTCCCTGAGTATGGGCACTGGGGAGTGTGTGTGCAGCCACCAGGTTAATGTGATCATGGACTTAGCTGAAAATTAACAATGTGGGTTTTTTACTAAGTTAGTTTTCAGGCAGATCAGTTCCCTGATCTGAGTCATTGTCGACAGCAATTTATGCCAGATAACTTCAATAGCAGAATGTAAATAGAAACCAGGTCTGCTGACTGCCAGAAATGTGTGTTTTATATTGGATCAAAGAGTTGGTAGAGTAACTGTGGAATAATAAACAGGACTAAAAAAGGGAATGGATAGAGGAAACCAATTTTAGGTTCTGTATTTCCATACAAAAGGGTATACATGTGAGCAAATATTTCTTAAGAAACTGGAGGCCCCTTTCCTCCCAAAGTGGTGTATATACAGATTCTTACAGAAGCCTTTCAGAGTTTGCTCCAATCTGTTTTAATAACTCTGCCTTTCACAATTAATCACATCTTGCAAACTAAAGGCTTTTGCAGAAGTTATCCTATCCCATCCAGGCAATGACAACAGCTCTGAATGCAACTGGCTTTGTCACTTGTGCAAGTAAGTTTTACATGGCATTTCAGTCAAACCTGCAAAAGCTCAGACCTGCATTTCAGACTTTGAGAATGCAGAGACTGTTGGAAACAGCACTTGATGTGTGGCACAATGCATTTTCTGTGGTGTCTTTTTTTCCTCGCTGCTATCCCTAAATTGCTAGATTTTATTTTTAACATTTCTTTTCAGTGGTGGTAGTTGTTAACCTTCTGGAAGTATCTGTGATGAAAAGAAGCTTTACAGTAACTGTGACAAGCTCTCCAGCTCAGGAAGGAAGGTAATCAGAAAGAGAATGAATGTTAGAACTGGGATAAAAAGCAGATTCTTGAGACACAAGAACATTCCTGGGCTCTGACAATTGACTCGCTATCCTGTTTCTATGTTAGAAATGTCCTAAGCATGGGGTTTGGCTTAGATCAACTTACATTCTTCCATATCTGTTCTGTGGCACAGTCAGGAAGTTAGCATGCAGCAAAGTGTATTCCCGCCAAGCAAGCTGCTTGCAACCACCCTATTTTGGAGATTGTGAAATTAATAATAGGGCCATGGCTGTTCTGTGCCAGTTGGCTTTAGTGGCAGAGGGTGATCCTAGGCGCTTCATCTGAGAGTTGAGGACTGATCAGCAGAATGGAAGGATGTTGAATTACAAAACTAGTGTGTTAAAAAATGAGGCTATCTCTGTCCCAGTGCAAGAAAATTCTGGTATAAACTGTGCCAAGCTCATTCAGCACAACATTTTTAGTTAAAATGGACTATTTTCCCATTTACTTCTCTATGCCTTTTCCTTGCAGTTCCAAGATAGCAGAAACAGCTTTCTGGGGACCACCCTGCCCTTTTGGCTACAGACCTTGCTAGCTGGGAATGATTCCGGTTGTTTAGGCCTACAGCACGACCAGGGCCTCTATGGAGAAGAATCATACAGTCAAGTAGGTTGGAAAAGACCTTTAAAAACATCAAGACCAACTGTTACCCAATGACTGCCAAGTCCATCACTAAACCATGTCACCAAGAGCTTCGTCTACATGAACACTTCAAAGGATGGTGATTCCATCACTTCCCTGGGCAGCCTGTTCCAATGCCCGACTACCCTTTCAGTGAAGAAATGTTTCCTGTCATGCCTAACACTGTTTAATACAATCACTTCAATTGCAGCAGATGTGGGTACATCATCATGGGACTGAATCACTTGCTGAATTGACAAAGCTCACAGCTACCCACCCACATTTGGCACATTTAGTCAGTACTGCTTCACACGCACATGAAGTGCTTTAGAAAGATTAGCAAAATCCCACAAAATGAGCTGTTGTGATTATTCCCATTTTGAAGCTGGCAAGGTGGAGGCTTAGGTAAAGTTGGTCGCATCACTCTCAAATGAATTTATCTTTTCTCTGAATTTCCTAGTTGGATTATTAGGTTTTCCCTCTCCCACTGGCTGAACCCATCACTAAAAATGTCACTGTCAGAGGGCCCTTCAAATGCCTAAGATGATACAAATGTCTCATTCTAGAACAGGTACAAGCTCAAGTCTTTATGGAATTTCAGTTTACTTGGAAATACACTTACAAAAAAGTAATTTTTAAAAATATTTTCTTATTTACTTGTAGCTTCTAACCTTTTTTTTTAAAAAAGGCAGCTTTTGGTAGGATTTTCCTCTTTATAGACTAAGTGGTTTGAACTATTTTAGCTTTAAAAGATTATTTAAAGCCTGTAGTGCTGGAAGATTTTAACTTACATCCTATTATATTAATATATACATATATTTGTGTGTATAGTAGACCTCATTGGCTTTACAAAGGAGGTACATACCATTTCGTTCACCTTGTCTTTTGGAAAACCAGAGACAGAATGGCAAACTGTTCTGCCCAAGGTCATGCAGAGCAAGTCCATGACAACCAGATATGAAATCTGAAATCCTGCTACTTTAATTTCTAGTTCCCTTTATAGAATCATAGAATAGTTAGGGTTGGAAAAGACCTTAAGATCATTTAGTTCCAACCCCCCTGCCATGGGCAGGTACACCTCACACTAAAATATTAGGTCTTAAAGGTCTTAAATATTTATAGGTCTTAAAGCTAATATAAGTCTCATTCATTATAATTAATATAGTCATATGTAATTAATGTCTAATATGCTGCTGCAGTTTGTGAATGTTAAATTAGCCAGTGCTGTCTGCACAGTCTAAGTTCAAATCCTTCAGTTGAGAAAAGCGCTATCAACACCAAAGCCAATACTGAAAGCTTTACCTAAGTGAATTCATTCTGAGTAATTCCATTTATGGAGGGAGAGGTGAGAGACACTGCAGTCTTCATGCACTGATTTTAAAACCAAGCTGATAAAATTAGCACCAGATCTATGTGCTGGCCAGAAAATCACTAAAATAACCAATCAGCCTGAAGAAGTCCAAATCAGTTAGCACAAAACTGTACTTCTGTTATGTGTTTCAAGTTCACACTGCTCAGCTTGGCAAGGATTTCTGGTCTCAAACCCTTCAGAGAACACTGCTTTCAGGTCTCACCAGCAAGTTCTCAATGGTAATGACTGCAAATCATTAAGTGAAGAAGTAAATGATAATCAGCCTAGTGTAAATCGGGAATTTACGAGGTAAATTGTTCTATGATTTTCACAGCTTTCCACAATTCTGTACAATGACCAGAAAGCAGGACATTGACAGTACCTTTAGCACCCATAGGAATGAAAAGTCTGACAGAAAATCAGGAGAGAGGTGGAGACTACTTTGTCCTACCACAAAATAAACATCAGTTTGCCATTCCAGCTTAACAGCTTGTCTTCATCTATTAAAACAAGCCTCCAAGCCACAACTGATATAATTTAGAGTCATTAATTAGTTGCTGCTCAATCCTTTAAATCAATCTGGTAGCAAAGCCCCCTGAGCTTCACCGAGATCGAAAGCCTGCTCATGTATAAGGTTCCCTTCCCCTCTGGTAGGCAGTCTTTCTGAAAGGAGGTGATTAAGTGACAAATTATTCTTTGGAGGTACAAGTGCTGTGTCTGCTGTGTTGCTTTGGTTGGATCTGATCCTTTCACCCTTACATTACTGGTCCAAGTGAAGCCACCAGGTTAGGCTCTTGTCTTTGAGCCTAGGGAGCAGGTCAGAGCTATGAACTCATTTCCATGGCCAAATGTACAAGCAGCTAGCTGAGTTCTGTTCTCAGGTCCTGGCTGAGGAGGGTGCAATGGTGAGCAAAGCCTGACTGGCTTCTGCAATCCTGGTTGTTGAAATGATGCCCTGAAACCCTGGCTCAGGTAGGCTTGCTTTAGAGGATGTCTGGTTCAAATATGCCCTGAATACTTGGTTCAAATGAGAGAGAATGATGCTTCAAATATCCCCTGAAGGGACTGAAACAAACCATCTCCATCCTGGGCCACAATACGCCAGCAAAGTAAAATTCATTGCGGGTACTCCTGCACTGTGCAGTCTGCCCAACCCTAAAGTTTTGGGGATACTTGGTTGAGCAAGGAACACAGAATCTAACTACCATATCCAGCTCGTGGCCTTGAATTAGCTTCTGCGCACATTTCTGGCTCTGATACAAGGAGAAATATTGCAAAGACTGAAATCCCTTCCTAATTCCTACTTGCTCTCTCATTGTGTGGCAGATACCTTCATATTGCTATAATTTTTGCTCCATCTCTAACCACATATAGTGATCGTAATAACTATACCTCACCCACATATCAAAATTCTTGTTTAGGATTCTCCAGCTGTATCACTGAATTTTCACACTGCCCTTAATCTGACTAATCTTTGTCTTGTCACCCCATTGTCACTTCTCAATTAAAGAGTAACAGGTCTGAGGTAAGATTATTTCGGGCTATTTATTAATTACTGTGCAGTGCCCCAAATGTGCCACGCTCACTGGCAGCACAAAGCACGTTTCTAGTGCTGTTTAAAAACTTGCAAGCCTTTTCCAGACAAAACCATCAATCTCAGCCTTACCACAGCCACTAATCAGGTTGGTAGAAGAGTAATTAGGGCAGGCACAGTTGATTGACACCTGAGGTTAAGCAACAAATTGAAGGTATGACTAGAATCCGTAAGACATTATCCTTAAAAATCACTAACATAATCTTAAAACAAATCCTATTCCCTTTACATTTGCAGCAAGCAACTGCAATCTGTTATTTTCTTTGTAATTGTCTTGCAGTTTCTGTACATCTCTGCAGACAAAGGCATGTTGCCTCTGAAGCACTCTCATTGTCTAGCAGGATAAAGAAACAAAGTAGGACACATCTGAACTCAGCCTTCCAGGTTTCAGCCACTCCTTATGCTGTTTTCAGCTCCATAAGCCTTTTCCTTGCTGTCATTTGGGGATGAGTATTCATGATTACAGAGACAGTGTTTGGTCTGCTTGGAGACAGACCTGCCTGTTGTGCTGCCATGCTAAAATGGAAAGCTGAATTCCCTTTTGCTGCCAAACAGTTTTATGATATTTTTATTACCCCAGAGTGCTATTTTTTTCCTTCTCACTTCAACAAGGGATTAAGTTGCGAACATTCATAGCTACATTTGCATTGTTCTCTCAGGTAAGATATAAAAAGCAGAGTGATGCTGTTTTGGCCAGGAAATGGAGGCAAGCTGTTCTAGATCTGCCGATGCTCATAATGAAAAGGTTATGTGAATTGTCCTTTCCATTAACTCAGATCTTCTCACCATCCATCATTATTCATGCTTCTGAAGAAACAGGAGATGATACCTTAGAAAAGCTGAAGTGACCGACCTTGCAACTCCCTTCCTGAACATCAATCATTTCCTATAGCAACAGGAGCAAGGGATGGTGCATTAGCAGGCTAAAAGTAGATACTGCTTTTGAGACTCTGTGAAGATATTATCAGATAAGTGTCTTTTAAACAAAAAAGTGCATCTTTGGTCAGTTCCGTGCAAATGAAACCCACCTGAAAACGGCATTTATTTTTTGTATGTTACGTCTGTTATAATTCCATGCAAATATGGACTTTCATGCTGTGTAAAATTGCCATTTCGTTGCTTTGCATTTTCGACTTCTTTTGATATTCATACAACAAGGTGTGCTTCTGATAATCATCTGTAATTCCACTGATAAATCAGTCATACAGGAGAGACCAATGCCTAAAGACTTTCCAAGAGCTGTAATATTAAGCAGTACATCGCTCCCGTGAAATTATTCCAGCTTTAATAGCCAAAGCATTGCTTTTCAAGAATAACCATGGAGACAATGCAGCTTATATTTTGCAACAAAAAAGCATTACCAATGACTGTTTGGCTTTCTTCTCATGTGTCTTTTAAGTCAGTGAGTAATTCACTTGCGCAATATAAACACATCACTGCAAAGTGAAAACACAGTAATACTCAAAAGTTGCAGATAAAAATGAGAGATGCAGTATGCTAGCAGGGTACTAATCAGTTTGGCTCTGCTATCTCAGATAACCCCAAGCCAATTCCAAACATGTTTCCCTTTTATCTTTTATGTGTTCTGCCTTTTCTGATGTTAAGTGCAGTTTAAAAAATTCAGTGATTAGGTTATCAGGGTTCGGACAGATGCCTAGGAAGGTATTACTGATTAACACTGTATTAATAAATCAATTTTACAATAAACACAGTCCTCCACTTTGCTGATTGACACTTGCAGCTGTACATGATGAAATTCTGCTTTCTTTTACAGTGCCAAAAAAGAGATTCCATCAATAGGCATGAAGATACTTTATGTCCATAGATAAAGGAAAATAAGGTCATTATTTTGCTTATGAAAATGTAAACCCACTTTAATGAAATACTTAGGTAATGACTCACCTGTGTGCTTTACACCACCATTTTACAGCATATAGAGTCATTTAGCTAGTTTCAGTGCAGGTGGATGTAAAAAGGCAATAAATGAAATAAGGCTGATAAAGTAAGGAAGTCCACCTCTGTGCATGGCTGTCTTTCTAAAAAAGGAGGTTAACCATCTTTGTTTCACTTGTGTGTCACCACATTGTAATCATGGTAGTCATTAGCTCAAATGATGCTTTTAATTTCCTTTACATTTTGAAAAGTCTCATTTTTTTAATTTTCCACTAACCTAAATATAATGCTGGTAGTCATTTACAACTGTCTTTGAATGGGATCCCGCTACAACCTATTATCTACAAGGTGGAATCTGTTTACAGATAGCATTAAGAAAATCTGTGTGTATAATTAATGCGATTAAGAAGCTTTCTGTATGTGGGGTTTAGAAAATTTACGAGGGGGACCACATTCATTTTATTGTTTTTCAGGGCAGCTATTGTTTTTATGGTGTATTTTTATGCAGCTAAATCTTTGACACTCTAATTTTGATTAGGAACTGTTAGCAATGCCATGATTGCTAACAGTAATATAGTGCAAACCCATAGCACAGTGTCTGATGGCTCAACTGCTTCAAACATTTCTGCATCTGCTGTACCATAAATTAGTGCTAAAATAAACGGTGCTAACTTCAGCCTTTTTTAAAGCACCACTGTAGCTGTGTAATACATCTTGAAAAGGCCAAAAATTAATAATTAAAAATTACAGAGATTTGATTGAATTTCAGTAGCCGTTTTCTGAGCCTTGCGAGCTCCCAACAGCACCAAACAGATCTTACCCAGAGACAAGTGCCATCTATCGATACAAAAGATGTATTTGAGTTCAAGAAGCCAAAAATGACAAAAAATGGCCCCAGCCTGCCACCTGCTGCTGTACAGAATTACTTCAAGAAATGTATTTGCTAGGCCTTGCACTGACTCAACAAAAATACTCCTGTGTGAACCGGGTTTAACGAAAGCCTGTCCTTTCTGCAACAGTGTGCTTTGGCATTTCAAAAGCGTTGGGCAAGATTAAAATAATGGGATGTTCTGTGAGTTTGAAAATATACCACTTAACCTAAGATGCTGTCTTGGAGGGCTCTAGTAGTTTGAAGTCCTGGTGTTGCTAACTCAGATGCCTGATGGGGTTTGTGCAAGTTTCTGCTCCTGCAAGAGGGCTGTGTGCTGAAAACTCTGCTCCTCTTAAAAGCAGCTGCCTGGTGCTTGCAATTGTATGGTTAAAGTCTGGCAAGATCACAAACATCTGAATAAACACATCACCAGCAACTAAAAAAACCCAAGCCAACCAAAACCCATCTGCGTATGAACCCTGCACTATTACTTTGACATCCCATGGTTTAGGCAGCACAGGTTGATTTTTGAATGTTGGCTTCCAACACTGAGATCTAGGAAGCTCATCAGTTTTGAGGGGTGGCAGTTTTAGCATCAAGTACTTACATGTATCAGTGTAAATCTTGGGTTTGGAAAATGCACTTAGCTTCCTAGAGATCGTTCTAAGTAAAATGTCATAGTGGATGGGCCAAAATGCTAAGCATACCAATTATAGTAAATAATATGGTACAGGCTATACAATTCTTTGCTATTCTTTGTGGCCTCAGTGTTAAGGGAAGGAATTATTCTCTTATTGACAAGCATTATTGCTGGGTCTTGTGCAGCACTGCACTTTCTGGATCACTTCTCCATATAATTCCATACCAGGAACAGCTTGTCAAAATGCTCACGTCCCTGGTGTCACCTTGAGACAGGGGTGTCATAGAATCACAGCATGGATTGGGTCAGAAGGGACCTGACAGCTCATCTAGTTCCAACACCTTGCCATGGTCAGGGCCACCTTCCACAAGGCCAGATTGCTCAAACATAGACTTTTAACACTGCCAGGGATGGGGCAGCCACAGTTTCTCTGGGTGACCTGAGCCAGCGCCTCACCACCCTCATAGTGAGGAATTTCTTCCTGATATCTGAATCTCCCCTCTTTCAGCTTGAATCCATTTAGAGGCCATTTAAGCGGGCACGGCAGCCCTCAGCTCATTCGCAGCTGCCCCGTGAAAAGCGAGGAGGGGAACCCGTCACTCACATGACCGCCACCCGACAACTCCGTTAAGCACGCGGCACTACCGTTAAGCGGGTGCGCGTGCGCGTAGCGCGCAATCCACCCCCACCCCTATGGGACGCTGCCTCCTCCTGCGCATGCGCCCAGTCAGCGTCGCGCCGCGCTCCGCCCCCGTCGCAGGGCCGCGCCCGGTTGCCGTAGGTGCTGTGGGGCGGGGGGGGGTTATCGGCCCCGACCCTTCCGCAGGGACCCGCGGTGGCGTTAGCTCTCTGGGGGGTGGTAGTGACCGGGTGTTGCAGGCCCAAAGGCCCGGACAGTGGCGAGGCCCCTGGTCGGGCCGGGTCGGGGTAAGGGAGGGCCGCCGCTGCCGCCGTCTGTGCCAGCGGTGCTGCTCGGCCTGCAGGGGTGCGGCCAGAGTTCAGCTTGGTCTTTGCAAGGTATGGCTTTCTCTAAACGGGCAGAAGTGTATTGGCATCGTGTCTGGCTCTTCACTAAGTATTTCTGTTTCATTGTTAAAATCACCCTGCGTGAAGTTTAATAATATGGTGAAAACTGTTCCTGAGGAAGAAAATGCATTAATCTTTTAAGACAGGATGAGTTAACTGTACTCTGTTGCATAGAACATTTCCAGTGAGCTGGTGAGGGATTTATTTCCCCCTTTTTCCAGTTTGTTGACGATACATGCAGAGATTGGAACACTGTTTTTTACCTAGCAGGAAATATATATCCTGAATTTGGAGGGAGGGAAGAAGGAAACTGTGAATAAAATGTACTGCTGGTGTAGTCATAGTTTAAAGTTATTGAAATGGCATAGCTTTTTTACACATCATATTGTTACTTTTTAAATGATATGTACTATTTCTGCTTTGTGGTTACTGTCAGCTTTCCACAGGTTGTACAGGCTAAATGTTTTCCAAATATCTCTTATTAAATTAAGGTTTAAAACATTTCATATAGTTGAGTGTCTGTAGCATCATAGGTCTGGTTTTAGACGAGGCTGCAATATATGTAGTAATCACTGTGACCACTGGACCTTTAAATACACAATACATGAACATCACCATTGTTTTCATGAGGATAGTGCGCAACTGGACTGTGTTGCAAATCTTATTTCTTCTGTTTCTGAGATGGTATATGATCTATCTCAGTGTTAATTCAGTATTTGGACTCAGTTTGAAACACAAGTAGGCCTAGTGGATATACAAACTTAAATATGTGCAAAATTGTGGCTTTTGCTTATATCTGCAAATTCTCTGCTCCTGATGTGTGCTTTGATTTAGCAAGGGAAGGAAGACTTGAAGGAGGAAAGCTTTTCAATGCATCATTCACACATTGCTCCTCACTCAAACCAAATTATTTTCTCCAAATTTTATTGCTGTCACTGGACACAAAAGTTAAGATTATTTTTTTCTTTAGTCTTTTGAGTTACAAGCCAGAACTTCCCTATATTTGCAAGCCTGCAGAGGAGAGTATTGATATCTAGAAGGTGGACCTGAATTATCAGTTGCATTTGTTGCGAAACACAGAGTACCTACAATTTACCATTGTTTCCAGTGTGGGATGAGGCATTTGTTTCTTTTTTGTACTGGACTAACAACATGGTCATGACTGTGGCTGTTACAGCACCAGATGACAACAGGAACGTTTAGTTCAAATCTGCAACTGATGAACAGACTTACATATTTAGGCTTATCCTTGCCTGTGGTCCCGGTGCTACTGTGGCAAACATCAGCTTGTCCTTGTTTCTGGTTACCTTGTTTGGTGAGTGTGAAAGCTGGGTAACAGTTGTACTTGTTTAGGGCTTCTGTAGCCAAAATTTTGTCAGACTCTTTTAACTGTATTTTTTCATATTGATTGTGAAATACACGATATCACATAAAAGATTGTCTCTCCAGTTTTTTGTTGGTTTGGTTGTTCAGGTTTTTTTAACTTTTTAAAAAGCAATATTATTTATTGCAGAAATAAAAGGTTTTTGAAAATCCCTGTGTTTCATGTGGAAATTGTATATCTTTAGACCTTTTTTTAGATTGTTATTTCAATGATTATGTTAACATACAGTGACAAAAATCTTGGAAGAATTTCATGCTCTGTAGCATTTATTAATACAGTAGAGACAAAGGCAGTCAGCTTTTATCAGTGTGCAAAAGTACTTGACCTTAACCCAATAGGAATGTATTCTTGGAAATCTTAAGGGGGAATTACTATTTCTCCAGAAGGAATCAAATCATGGCTGACGACTCTCAGAGAAACTTTCGCTCAGTGTATTATGAAAAAGTGGGGTTTCGTGGAGTTGAAGAAAAGAAGTCACTGGAAATTCTGTTAAAAGATGACCGGCTGGGCAAGTTGATTTCACTGTTTCCTCTGTTACTTTGGTGATTTGGGGGATGGGGAGGGAATAGCAGAAAATGTTTAGCTGCTGTGCTTAGTACTAAAATAGTTTTTTAAAACTATTAAAGATTTGTCTGTATTCTTGGGGCTTTTTTTTTTTCCTCATTCTGTGCCCAAAAAACTGAAAGTTTTTTAATAAAAGCAATTTTAATCTGAGAATGTATTGTCTCATGCTGTTAATTCCATCTAACCTCAAAACAATGAAGACTTCGTTATTACTGTTGGTCCCTGAGGAGTGCTACATCTCTAACAGAACAGAAAGTTAAATGTTCTTTTAACGAAGCCCTTAATTGTTTTGAAGTAGCAATATGATTTACAAAATGTCTATAAAAACGGTAGTTTGTTCCTAGTGAACCCTAGGGTAGTCTTATTGTAAATCAAGCCAATGCTTATATTTTTCAAGATTGTTGCAGTTTATAGGACACGTTCTGTTCTCACTTGAAGTAGTGGAAGTGTTTGCTGCTAATATATGAGAAAAGTGGGGATTTCCATCTGTGCAAAGGATTTGTCATGCTTAGGTAGATCAGAGGCACAAACTGATTTATAAATGATATTTAAATTTGACTCAATTTTTTTTTCCTCTTTATATCTCTACAGATATTGAGAAGCTTTGCACATTTAGTCAAAGGTTTCCTCTTCCATCCATGTATCGTATACTGGTGTGGAAGGTGCTTTTAGGTATGAAGTATAACATCTGTGATACTCTGTAGAAATGAGCATATTGGAAAATGTATTTTTTTTTCCTTTGGAGAATTAATGATGCAGATAATTCTGCCCTGTCGTACCTACTGATACATAGTTAGTCTATTTTTGTATCTCCCTAGGATGTCCAATGGCAATTATAAAACATTATTCCATGTGTGGTTTCTGAGAACTTTTGCTGAAGTGTACCTAGGAGAGTGCATTTCTGTATTTAACTTTGTAACACCATCTCAGCAAATTTATAAGATGGATTTGAAAGGTGGGTTATAGTAAGTTGGTGATACCTGATAAGATACTCAGATCTGTTCCTAAAATAACAGACAAGGAAGTTCAAGTAAAGGTGTGATTGAACTTAAAAAACTGGGCAAGGCATAGAATGGATGTTTATTCTGAAGAGAAACTTTATGTTCTGAAAAATATTTTGGATTTGGTTCTGGCTTTAAATTGTACTTGAAATCAAAGAAGTTATGAGGCAAGAAATTAAATTACGATATTCCCTGGAAAGCATAGAAAAACCGATAAATAGATTCTGTTATCCTTGAAGTACATTAGTTAGATGACTAATTCAAAAGTACTAATGACTTTGCAGTAACTGGTCAAGAGTATTTGGTTTATGAGATGTGAGGTCGTGTTGCTTGGAGACAAGAGGGGTATCCGGAGAGTTTCCCTACGAATTTGCTGCATTTAGAGAAACACTGTCAGATTGAGTGTGAAGGAACAGCGTCTGGCTGAATTTCTGGAAGAGAAATGTAATTTACAATACCATTGGTGGTGAAGTGTTGTGCTGCTTTTGAAAAGCTTGAGTGTGGCTCCCGTGTCTTGTATTACCAGGGCTGTGCTGGCAGGACGGGTGCTCATTATGCAAAATGTTGTTCATCAGGGAGAGACCAGCAGCATCAGTTTGCAGATTGGCTTGGAAGCTGCTGCCTTTTGCTGTCTGTGAACTGTTGTACTTCTTTGTCCTTTGGCTTTCCAGAATATGCGATACAGCTCCCATATATGTCTCCTATAACAAGATTTTGGTATGTGAGTCGAAGTTGGAAACACTGGTGATATCATAATGAGTATTTTACAAAACAGTTTTTCTGAGCTTTAGGGTGTTTACTAATCTTAGGCTGTGCCTTGATCTTGAACAGTGTTCAAATAAATACTTTGTTTCCCTTTTTGGTCTCCCTGTTCCCCCGCAGTGTCTGGGGTTTCAAATAATGTATTAAAAATGTTAGCTAAGTTGTAAACAATCTTTTTTTCCCTTCTGTTTTTCCCCTCCGGTTTTCTACAGTTTAAAAAATGTAGCTTGGTATTCCTGATTGTTTGGATTTTTAAGTCTTTTTTGGGGAGAGGTAGTAAATGAACAATGTGCAAAAGGTGCAAGATCTAATTATAAAACTTGAAATTCTTGGCATTGATCATTGAACTAGCTGGAACTGAGGCTTGATAAAAGGCTCTGCCATTAGAGTACTAATTCTAGGGCAAAAAAGATTCTTGTACTCTAGGTGCTAGTTAAGTAGTCTGCATCCTTTAAAATATTAGTAGTAGGTAATATAGTGTAGGAAGTTTGGACAAGTGACTCAGTAGAAGATCCTTCGGCCAAAATTATAATAGTATAATACAGTCTCTTAGCAAAATTGTAGCAGAGTCAGTGGTCTTTGACTGTTTTAGATAGGGTGATTTCTGATTTGCATGGTAACATACCGTCTGAGTTAACTATGAAAAATTATATTGATTTTTTTAAAGGATTTTGTATTTTAAACCCAGGGTGATTTGTTTCAAATAACATGCAGTCATTCTGTATACTCCTTAGGTGAACAGAAATACAAAGACTTTTCTTATGATGGATCTCAATCTTAACACTCGTTAGAAAAGCTTGTATTCAGAAGGGAAGTGTAAAATATCTCTCCCTAAATGACTGGAACAACAGCCCAGTGCTTTTCTGGTGGGAGGCATTACATGTCCGCTAAATAATGTTAATAGTTTAACAAAAGGAATTCTATTCTATGAGCAGAATTATCTCACAAGACAAAGCTTGGTGCTGTCCCAGGATGCATGGTTTGTCAGTGATGTCTCTGTTAACTTCCTGTTTAGTATGACTCATGATGGTTTATAGACATCTCCGAGTTGTTTAAGCCTATTGTCTGTCTGTCTAAGGTAGTTTTCTGTATTTGAGGAAAGCAGTTGGTTGTGTGTACATACAAAGTCATAATGTTGACTCCGGTTTTGCATGACATAAAAAAATGTCTTGTTTTGTTCCAGCTTTTGAAATGCAGACAGGCTTGCAGTTGGAAAATAAATGATGATTTTCTGTCAGATGTACATATTACTAAAGTTCAGCCATAGCCTGGTTTAACACTTGAGAGAAATACTTTTTTCTTTCAATGAGAAATAAAAGCAGCAGGTGGCCTGTTTCAGAACTGATTTTTGAAGAGTACTTTGTTCTCATGGCTTTCTGAAACAGGAAAAGTTCTGCTCCACTGGAAGTGGCATTGTTTTCTTTGATGCATGTAAGATCTTATTTCTGTTGACACCTGTGACAGTTTTGTTTGAACGTAAGTGCATGGCAAGATTGAAAGCAAGGAGAAAGATCAAGTGAAATGTTGAGCATCTCTTCTGGAAGTTGTAGACAGTTTAATTTTTTCTGCCTCTCTACTTGGATACTTTCCCTCAACTGCCTTTTTTTTTTATCCTCCTAGGAAACTAGAAAAAATGTTAGTGTTGTGCTAAGAAAGTGTGGAATGTTACCTTGCAAAGTATTTGCGTGATATTCTTAAGTTTTAATCTGTAATTGATTCAACCTATGTGATTCACTTTGCTTCTAAATCTTGTTTTAGAGAGGATTAATCTCTGATACAGTGAATAAAGGATTTTCTGGCAAGATCTAACAGTAAATTGGATAATACTGGAATGTACAATATGTTTGTGTGCATGTGTCATATGCTCTGGTCATCTCGGACAAAGTGTAGAATTTGAGAATATGCGCAGCTAATGTATATAAAAATCATTCTGTACCGACCTTGTTTTCAAAATAAATATATATAAATGTATCTGGATATATTATATTACTGTATTAAAAACTACAGGTGGGTATAAACAAGTAAGATTCACAATTTAAAGATACAGGTTGTTGGAGGAGGAGAATAAGCCAGTCAAATTTATTTTTTTATCTATCCCAACAATGACATTTCTTACCAGTGCATTGCTGTGGTATACAAAAGAGTTAGTGTTCTGAAAACCTTGTAGAAGAGCTTGAGAAGCAATAAACTAAGGGTAGATTTTGCCTATGCTCAGTTAACATATACACTCTGTTTTTACAAATATAATGCTGAAGTGCATTGTTGGTCCATTGACTTACAGTTTGGTAGAATTTTCTCCCTGTATTCTTTGACCAAGTTTATAAACAAACTGCAGTGCCAGGTACTACAGTTCTGTAGGCTGGAGTTGTAATAGAAATTGAATTTAGGCAGATTTCGTGAAAAGGGAGTTTGTGCTCAGCTTTTTGTCTTTGCAGTTGTTTATCTTTTTTCTATGTTTTGTTTTTAGGAATTATTCC
Source organism: Psittacus erithacus (assembly GCA_009867235.2). Taxonomy (NCBI): domain Eukaryota; kingdom Metazoa; phylum Chordata; class Aves; order Psittaciformes; family Psittacidae; genus Psittacus; species Psittacus erithacus. The sequence continues at coordinate 97,717 of WYDI02030475.1, forward strand.
TCCTCACCATGAGTCTCATGCTTTGGTGATGAAGTACCGGAAGGAGCAGTACTGGGATATACACCATGCTCTCCGTGTAATTCGTTTTATTAATGATTCTACCCCACAAGTAGATGTTTTCCTTCGCATACATCAACTGGAATCAGGAAAACTGCCTCGAAACTTGGCTTTTCCATTGGTCAGTTGTCATTTTAACAGTCTTTTACATATAGTATTATTTTATTTAACTTCAAACTATAAACCTGTGAAAAACTGAACTGCAAGTAGCCCCACAAATGGATGTAGATAGGCAAGATAAGGTGAATGGAAACCAGAGAAGTACTAGTATGAAATTACTAGGGATTATTAGGGATTTTAGTCAAAGTGCTTTTCTCTTTTTCTTCCGCTGAGTACTTACTTAAATTTTATGCCTGTCACAGTTTAAGCCCAGCTGGCAACCCAGAACCACACAGCCTCTCACTCACTCCCCCTCCTTCCTCCTCTCCTCTCCCGGAGGGATGGGGAGGAGAATTGAAGTAATGTAACTCCCGTGGGTTGGGATAAGAGCAGTCCAGTAACTGAGGTATAACACAAACCACTGCTGCTACCACCAATAATAATAATGATAAGGGAAATAACAAGGG